>SJJU01000568.1:79965-113856 GCA_012932125.1 Conopomorpha cramerella | reverse complement strand
GACAACCATCTAAAAATAGTTTCTTTTATTTTTGTGAGATGTCGCTAGTATCACCTGAGAAATTTCCATTCTACAATAAATCCCTAGATAAACTCCTGTTCTGTAATTTTTCATCAAAATCCTTCTTTTTTACTTTTCGCAAAGTTAAAAATAAAGATTTTAATACAGAAATCCAAGTAGTCTTACTTGTTTTTATAAAACAGAGGAAGAACAGTTTAATTTACTGCGAGTAGTGATAAGCGAAAGCCGTGGACCCGTAGAGTCATGCACTTTAAAACAAAAAATCACCCCATTCTGTGGCGAATACCCGAACCTCATTCCACATACAATTTGTACGTGAAATGGAATAGATACAGTAATGGACATGAACATTTACAATGAGGTTCAGGAATACGCCACAATTCTAATGCCATCTAGTGGTAGATTTTGGAACTACCGCTCGATAATTCCCCATTATAGTTAACCGCGCAAACGCGACTACAACTTTGCAAAATTCAGTACATAGAACTTCATATACCGCATAATCGCATTCACCACGACCCACCTTACCAAGTTCCGTGAATTGCCGGCAGTTGGCCCAACACTTCAGACACGACACGTGTAAGTCTCGGACCCCACCATTACCTACCTACATAATATAACATAACAATTAAGCACGAATGAATGACGCACACGTGATATCTCGTGAACGCTCTCGGAGATGGTTGCGATCCGTAAAACTGTTACGTCACCATCACCAAGAAATTGTGACACTGGCAATGGCCTACATAAATCTCTCATAATGATACTTTAGTTGGTCAATTCTTGCGGTTGAATGAGAGTCATTGATAGTCTTTCTAAATAAAAAAAACGCCTTTTAATCCCAAAGCGTTTAGGCAGAAATACTTGCTTGCACAAGCCTATTTAACCCAGCGTGACAGGGGGTGACCCCATCATTATAGGGTTCACATACTTTGTGATATGCAGATTTCATCACGGTGTTGTCTTTCACCGTATGCATTATATATATTTTCAAACAGATACCAATTGGTACACGCCTAGTAGTCAGGTCTTGAACCCGCAACCTCCGATTGTAGATTCCATCACTTAACCTTGTTAATATAAACCACACTCTGGTTTATTTTGACTGCAACTGCCGAAGGCAAGGAATGATGCTTAATAAACTGGAGCGTATCGAGCCAGGGCCAATATACTTTAGGGACCTGGTTAACAGCCGAGGGAACTTTGAACGCTTGCGTGACTTTGCTAATCGCTGGCATACAGCTCGAAGAACATATGAAGGCTGTTAACGACTGAAGACGCGACGAGGACCCGACGCGAAGTCTCCGTAATGTGGCCGTCATGCCCCAGAAGGGGGAGAGTTGGCAACAAAACAGGGACGGGTACAGATTTATTTGTATGGAGTCAAGAAAACGTGTGCGTTGAAAAGAGGCAAAAGCAAGTAGATGCGCACGTCTCCAGAGAATGGCCCGTACGCCGAGAGGCTTGCGTGGTGGTGGGATTATCCCTGAATTATAACTGCTGAAGTCGTCCCATTACCTGCTTACAGTCGAAGGTATTCCAGGTTTTCTTATTTCTGTATTTTCTTTAAAAAAATAATTGTTTTCCGCGACAGTTGTATGGCCTATCGGCAGTGGCAGTCGGCAGCTCTCTTCAGGATAGGGTATTTAATTATTTGTCATTATCTAAACGGTTACACTAAAAGTGATAGAGAAAAGTCGTAAATTCTCCAAAGGTTCTGACTTATCAATTATGGACGTGAATATATGAAACAATGACATACTGAAAGCCATTTGCAACGCTAATGAATTTGAATGGCTTTTTCAGAGCAAAGTTCGCAACGAATAGCTCTTCCTTACTTTAGTACATTAAATATGTGAAAGGTCAAAGGGCATTCGACCTGTCACGAGTTATCATTTGACAAAACTGTGGGTTCTATTTACGTGACATGGATTAATATTTCGATACTACGGGCTGCATGAACGAAAAAGATGACCTCATTGTCCCGTTCCGCTAGCGAGTGTACTACTGCAATGTTTCACGTTGTCACGTCAGAATACCGCCTGTAAACTGAATTTAAAACAGATACCAATTGGTACACGCCATTCTTTTCCAAATGCTTCTTCTTCTACTTACTGACTTCCCCTTTGAAATATCTTTTTATGTGTAAGGTTTTTGAAAGTCTTGAGAAACATCTGTGACATAATCATAACATAATGTTATTTTTTGTTACGATAACCATCATAATAATAATAATTACTTCCACGTGATACGTGTACATTAGTTTTAATGTATTTAATTTCTCTGACGTATGAAATTACCTTCACCTTTTTGAAATGTCTAGACAGCGACGACTATGTATTTAAAAATCAAGAAATTAAATAAAAGCGTAAGATCTCTGTTCTCAGTTAACCATACAAAAATAACCATACATTATGCATGACTTTGATTGATTTGTCATATACAAACAAAGAACGTTAATATGTTTATGGTAAAAAAATATTGTACTATTTAACAATTACGAAGGTGAAGCTGTTTTTTACATAGGTAAATGTCAACATATATTGTCATGTACCAGGGTCAATATTTTGTAATGTAAAATAATTGATGCCATCTTCCGTCAGATATAGAGACCCCAATTCCGAAACAATAATCTGACAAAAAAACAATACTAAAATAATTTCAGCTTTGTTTGTCTCTTTTACACAAACACGCTTAGAGCGGGACAAACCTTCTTGAGGTTTCTGAATACGGGCCATAATCTCAAAGGGAGGCTGGTAAATGCACTTGCTACGCAAAATCCGTCATTAAAAGCATTAGCAATAAAATGAAAGATGCCGAAAAAGACAATGCATTTTTTTACGTCATGCATGGATACTCCGTCGCCATTGGCACAGCAAGCGGGGCCGGGGTATTGTCGGATTCTTACTGACTAAACCCCGACATAAAGTTAAATTAAAAAGTTAACCTCGTCCGTCCGTTTTCAGGGTGTGATTTATAGGAGCCCGAAAAACCTGTTATGAGTTTTTAGCTCAAGAAATAAAAATACCTACTTCTTGAAGTCGGTTAAGATCCATAGGTCATGATCCTAGAAAACTGGTCGTTTATACACGTACATTTTTTTTTCACTTCCACCTTTAATTTCTGTTAGAACCAGGATAGACTAGACCAATCAATGACAACCGGGCTAGATCTCGGGGGCCTAGCCTTCTGTCTTGGATACCACATAGTAATTAAACCAAAGACGGTAGAGAAATAAGAGCTGCATTGCAATTCGTACATATGTTTTTATAGTGGGAGACAGCATTAATACAGACGAGACACAAATTGTCGTTTGGAAGAGCACCACGGCTGAATGCGGAGGACTAAACCTAGCGGAGCACATACGTGCCATTTGCAAATTTCTTTCCTACCCTGCACACTCGCCGTCGTTTTATTTACCAGTAAATTAGTTAAGCTCGATTGGCACTATCCTCGGTAGACCTTGTAAACAATTCCAACCGACTTTGACTTTGCACAAAACTACTTTGAGCACAGTTAAGTGTGTGCTTGCAAAGCTTCACAGGCAAACAATATCTGCAAACAAAACCGTGGCCGCTTGCTTTATCACTTGGTTCAAGTATAAGTTTCAACTCGAGAGTTCTTCTATTGAAAAGGTCAAAATCTTCTAACCGCTCGCCGATACTGCATATGTATGTATGCAGAAAGGTCAGAGACGAAGGATCTTTGACCTCAAGATGGTTTGCATTAAAACGTGTTATTGAGGCCGTTACATTATTGTGTAAATAAGTACATCTTTATAGATCCTGGTACTGTTGATGGTAAAGTCTATGGAGTAATTTTCATCTTTCCTAAGCTTTTTATCCTGAAAGGTAATTATCCATTTTATAACCTATGTATGCAGTAAGAATACAAACCATTGATGCAGTAAGAATACTGAAAATCGCCTGGGCCCTGGATGATATAACTTAGATTTTGGAAACCATTTTGATATGTAGTTATTTACGACTGATTGATATAAGGAAGTAAGTAACGAACAAGGAACTAAAACACAGGCACTGTTAAGGCGGTATCAGATGGATTACTTCATGATCATTCGAATCTATACTCTGAATGGACCATTGCCCCAACCAAAAATGAAAAATGCAATCGACAACTTTCATTAAGAAATTTGAAGGCCCGAGAATGCAACGTGTGCGTCATGAAGGATTCAATCACTCGGTTTCCTCTGGAGATCGAGATCATCATCATCATTATCAGTCCATATTTGTCTACTGCTGGATATAGGCCTCTCCGAAATTTGTGTTTAACCCTTAACTGCATGTTTTTTTTTGCAAAATAAAACCTATCCTTCTTAAATTATGTGGCCTGCATTATGGGGAAAAAAATAAAAAGTTGTCTAAAGTCAAAACTGCGTTCATACGTATTAGTTGTACCTTTGACAATAATTTAGAATGCAATGAATCTAGAAAAAAAAATTCGAGGAAAATTATACTCATGTAGTAATACAACACTATGCAGCTAAGGGTTAATAAGTACTACTTTGACAATTTAAGCTAAGATTTTTATATCAATCAATACATAGAATAAAATAAGCTTCATTTTCGCTGTCTGTCAACACTGACCACCATTCTGTCTGATGTAAAGCAGCGATGTTCTTTATCTTAGATCTTTAAAACTATGCAACATTTTGATGCGGTTTTTTGTAACAGATATGATTCATGAGGAAGATTTATACTGTAATGTAACTCTTATGAAGCCAGGGCGGGTAGTAGGCTATACAGAGACATTCTTCATCGCAAAACCACATCAATTTCTCCCATGAGAATTGGCAACACAAGTTTTGTAAACACACCTCCATAATGACTAGTCTTTGCCTAGGCAAGATGGATTAGGCAAAATTAGTGAATGTGGTTGAGCTGGCAAATTCCAGCGTCGTCGTCGCGGCAATCGGCGGGTTGCTATTGGTGGAGGAATTGAGGCGAAAAACCAGTTTAGTGAAACCGCAACGTACGTTGACGCAATCACCACACCACCCGGCACGACTGCAGCGGCGTAACCACGCAACCTACCCAATAGTGTAACCTCTAACCAACTACTCACAATGACCCACTAAACCTTAGAAAATGTATCGCGCAGAAGCTCAATTGATGCATTGTACAGTATACTCGAATTTGTCAATTAGTGTACGCCATGCGTGAACTGGGTACGATTTTGATGAAATATGTTGTTGTAGGTAAAGCAATTTTACGTCGTATCGTGAACGCTTGTGACGCAGTTGAATGGATTGGATAGGTTTATGCGTGTGTTATGAAGTAGCTACGGCTCGTCATCGACGGATAGCTAGTATTATTTGTATTATATGTATACACTGTTCTATGCTTATTTGGATATATAATCAGGGGCTATTTGTATGAAAAACATGTGTGTGAACCAGTGGCGTGCACACCATATAGGCAAAAAGACACCTTAGTATCTGGGTTAGCCGACCTAATAATAGAGTTATTGCTAGATCTTTTTTTGTTGTACTCACGACATAGGCTAACGAATGCCCTGTGTTTTGTGGGTGAGTGGATATGTTTCGGTTATGATACCTATATTTCGTAAAGACAAGTTACCTGTACATAGGTGTCAATCCTTGGGGATTACTGCCTACCTTGTTGAAAAAGCCATTGCACTCCACTGGTGTGAACCTTACAAAAGCGATAGGCTCACCATCCATCACATTGGATTAAATACGCTTGGTGAACCTATACTCTTCATTCCTAATTCACTGCCACATTGGGGTGCTATTAAAATGAACAGTGTTTCCAACAGTAGACTTCAAAACCATTCAAGATAATCTTTTCGAACTCGTATCATCCAATGGTTGATGAAACCTGCAATGTCACGTTGACATTGACAATAAGAGCGAGACGTACGATTGGTAGTTTTGTGACATTGAATGGGGAATTGTCAAACTCCAGAAATTTCTTACCTAGATGTCGCTAGTAGGTGTCAACGGTAACTTCTGTCAGTTGAATTTTTATAATTTGGGTAACTTATACAATCTTCAGACACTTTTGTAACATGTAAGTAAACAATTTTATCAAAAAAATTACTGCTAATACTGACTGCTTGAACTTAGTCATAACGTTGACGTTTGCCCCCCCTTAATACAGCTAGCGCCATCTGTCATGACTAAGAGTAACAAGGGCCCTGAAAATTCCTATACTATACTATAATTCCTGTACTATAATAATAACTTCGCCTTCTCCGCTTTGGGATTAAAAGGCGTGAAGTGTATTTGTTTTTTCTTTCGCTTAAGAAAAAACCAACAGGGTCAAATTTTTAAATAAGTCATTGATCTTTTAAAAAAACGTTTAATCGCATTGACCATTAAAAGGACATAAGAGTAATTTAATAAATGGCTGCTTACCTTGTATGTACTGTCGGTTCTCGGTCGGTCTGTCAGTTTTGACGACACTTCCTGTGTCAGTAAAACATCAATAAGGTAGAGTTGTTATATTGCGACAAGTGAAAAATGAGCCTTAATGTCCAATAACATTCATACTAATTTCAACCTTAGGGTGGTAGACCAGATTCTTGGGCAACTGTAACTACGTATTCTGGATTGTAGTAGACAGACATTTCATTTTGAACTCTAGAGTCGGTAATCTAAATATATAAAAGAAAAAGCTGACTAAGGAATTCCAGAAATTCCCACGGGAACGGGAATTAACAGGTAAATACTTTTGTATGAAAAATCTAAATCTAAGTTAGATGCTTGAAATTTAAACTACGCGAATGAAATCGCGGGGCGTCCACTAGTCTTCAATTATATAAAAATCAAAGCCATGTTTCGTTGTCATGTCATAACTCCGGAACGGGTGGATCGATTTCGCTAATTCTTTCTTTGTTGTGCTTATTAATGACAGCAAAAGGTTCTTATTAAAGAAAAAAATAACATCCACTGCTGGGCACAGGCATATTCATATTAATAGTTAAAACAGGACAACGTCTGTCGAGTCCACTAGTAAAATATAAAAGTGTATGACAAACCTATTCGTCTGGTTTAACTGAAGTATTTAAATGTCAAGCTTGTCTCGAGGAAGTCTAGGCAGATAAGAGAAAGCGGATATTAACAATTTTATCATCTAGTCGCTCTAAACAGGACCCATACCGACCAGTCTCAACCAATATCTATTAAAATTATAAATGCCAAAGTTAGAAAGCTTGTTTGTTACTCTTTCACGCCAATACCACTGGACGTATTTCACTGAAAATTCTTGTAATAATATCGACTATACATCGGAATAACACATTTTTTTTAGAATCCATATCCATGTTTGGTTATCATTATAATCCATAAACATTTTTGGAAGATAATGAAAAAAACAGAACCATATACAAAATAGCATGCATTTTAGGATGTAAATTAACTTTCTACTATTACTTTACGATTAGCGCCATAGCAAGGTTGGAACACCTTTACATTTTTTTACGCCTCACAATGAAATATCATATCACCTCACAATGTACATCAATGTAGTAACAAATATTTCCTAATTGTTACCTAATTTAACAGTTTTTTTTCTGTCCCCAGCCATGACGTCAGGCATCAACGAGTGGTACCGCGGCCGGAAGGTGCTGGTGACGGGTGCTTCCGGTCTGATGGGCAAGGTGCTCATTGAGAAGTTGCTGTACAGCGTCCCGGACATTGGCTGCGTGTATGCGCTTATCCGGCCCAAACGCGGCAAGACCCCTGAAGCCAGGCTCGACGATATTTGGAAGCTACCAGTACGTTTTACCTTTTTTCTTTTCAAATTACATTTTTTTTATTTAATAGACTGGAAGTCTAGTCCATGTAGTTTATCGGTAATTAGGTTCATGACCTGACCAACCTCCTTAGTTTAAAAAACGTTCTGACGATAAAATAGAGCTTATTTTTGTAAGTACATTTTAAACTTTTAGGCAGGCGGTTGTGGCCTCAGCATTTTAACCACAACCATGTGGTAGAAGGAGTATTTTAGTAAAACTTGCTTTTATAAAAAAAAATGGAGCCTCTCTTGTACCCCTTAATAAGATGCAGAATAGATGAGACATTTATCAAAAATACCATTTTAATTTAAATTCCAACAAACAGGTTAGACCTGGTTGCCATAAACATAATGAGTATCATCCATTACCTAAAGTTTAAGAGTAAATCTCTATGTTGAATATACCTAAGATTGACAATTTTGTACCATAGTCTAACTTTATCCACTTTTCTACCTTTTATGATAAAAACAACAACGCGGGACCGCAAAATGTCATAGTCTGTCTTTTAAACTATGCTCTGAGAATGGTGTAGTGCGTTTGACATGGTTTCATTTAGCAATCGTTGTTTTCCCAGGAACGCGTGGAATTACAAAGTTTTTATTTTATTTTTGCAATGTATTGATTACTAAAACCCTGTAAGGTAGTCGAAAAGAGGTTAGAATACTGTTTTTTGACAAACACAGATAGAAGAACCACTGCCACGTTCAGCTTGCACCTCCGAAGAGCTATGTCGATGACTTTGGTTCTCTGTTTGATCACCTCGTTTCTGAACACAGCATAGTCCTAGCTATAGGGGTAAATGAGTTCTTGAGTGGAGACCGCGTCTCGGCAAACGGAGTGTAGGACGCCTTCAGGCAAGGTGGGCTGATGATTTGCGAAAGATCGCTGGCAGATGTGATGTGGCGAGAAGCGAAAGGAAATCGGAATGGCGTGCAATTCATCATAATAATATGTCATCCATGTCAACAGTGGACAAATATATGCTGATGATGATGATAAGCATAAGCTATGTTTTTCCAAATGGGAAATTTTTCTTCTCTTAGTTATGAAAGATCGTGCTGGCTGTACTGTCAAATAAATTACAGAAGTCAAGCCTGTACTGAAGGTGACAGTTAAACTTCTATTGTTTGTTCAAATGTTACAAAAGTCTGTGTTCGATCTGACAAGGAAAACTGCTTTCGTTTTCCTAATTTGTCTAAAAAAAGTTTGTTTAATTTGTCCTTTTATTCCCAATTCCTCTCTCCTATCATCCTGTCTCTTGGCTTGTTTTGTCGGTGTCAGTGTCACTGTCGTTGTCTTAGTCTGTCGTAGTCACCTCAAGTCAGGAAGTCCTGTACAAAGGCCGCGACAGTGTGCAAACGTTAAAAAACGTACTAAAATAATATAACTGACAGAAGTCAGACTGGACACCGACTAGCGACATCTAGATAAGAAATTTTTGGACTTTGTGACGGGAAGCGATGAGATGCAAATGGCGTTCTTTATTTCTCATTTTCAAAATTAATTTTTCGCTGCAATTATTGTGTTAATGTGGTGAATTTAGTGTAATAATGTGCTGGTGATGAAAAATAATGTAGTGAGAGTGAGAAGTAAAGGAGAGGACTCTTATTTGATCAATTTGTTATTCCCGTATAATGTTCCACGCAGCATTGAAATGTGATGGTCCACCCTCACATTTTAATGTGTTTTTGACACGACTTTGACTATTGAGGACTTACTATGACTATACTATAACTTGAACACGAAGAGAACTACATTGTTTGTGGCAGAATTGTCGGCTTTAAAGCTGAACATAAGAGCCAAGAAAAAGAAAAAAAAATAGTTTTTGGAAATTCCCCATTGCGATAACACGACAGGGCACAGCTTGTGTCAAATATGTCACCTGTAGATACGTAACGCCGCGTTCGTTGTACCGTTAGTGTGTGTACATTTGTAGCTCATAAGTAGATTTCTAAATATTTGACTACTCTCCGACAGGTATCTGTGATTTCGAGGTTGTGAAGGCTACGTGTAAGTGTGCCTAGGATCTCGAAAACTAGATCGACTGTTAGCTTTACACTTCAATGTGTTAGAATCAACAAAAATGTACATATAAGTTAAACTCTCATGTTGGTTATGTTGCTTTTACATCATGTAATTGAATATTTATGTAAATAATAAAATATATGCTGAATTTTTTCGTTATTTCGACTGGGCATGTGGAGCAGCGGTTGCGTAATCTAGATTTTTAAATTATGATTTTTTTGCTAAGATTTTTATTGCTCAATTTAAATGTTAGAAAACTTGGTTACGTAAAATAATATTTATGCAGTTATTGACGAAGAACAAAGAACTGTTTCAAAGACACATTATCTAACGCTGATGTTGTCTATCTACAATATCTAGGCATTAGATCCGTCTAGAAACAACGCTGTTTAACATCAGACAGGATGGTGGTCAAACGCTTGTTCATTGTGTTTAAAATCAGAAAGGGGCGTATTTGATGAGTAGATTTCTTTTAAAAAAAAATCCACGAAAGAGCGAGTCCGAAGACGAAAGATCATAGAACAAAGTAGTTCCATCTCTTTCGTTTCCCACAATTTTTTTTTTGAAAACTCGTCATTGTACTACGTCGTTAATAATATCATAAATGCGTAAGTGTGTGTGACGTGATTTTGTTACTTTTTAAGCCAAAGCTACTGAATGAACTTTAATTAATCTTTAAAATATTTTTTTTTAGTATAAGAATCTGCCCACAAGTATAGGATATGCCACTAATACAATCGCGGTTAAGAGAATTAGTGCACTGACATTATATTAAAAGTATAAACCGGGTATTACGCCGCGAAAATTAACCAAACATAAGCATTCGGCTTTACCTTCGTTGTTTGCTCGAGTTCGCTTATCTTTGGATGATTTTCGCTCTTAATATAGTGCAGTATATTACATTTAATATTAATATCTGTAAATTTGTATTTCTTATCCTTCTCTGGTGTCTTATTCAATAAGTGTGATAAGATCAAATTACTAACTGTCACGGCAAACGTTGTTTTGCCAATAGACATTATATCAACACTGATTTTTATTAAACCTTCCTCAGGAATCTCTCTATCTAGTAAAGAAAACCGCATCAAAATCTGTTGCGCTAGTTCTAAGATTTAAGCGTGACAGACAGCGGAAGGCGACTTTATTTTATACAATGTACCTACTGATATCAATAAACTATTCATACACATACATCCATAATTACTAATAAGGGTATACATAACTTTTGATGACGTGATATCTCCTAGTTTCACTATAAGTATAGGCTATGGCCGTCCTACTATGGATTTGAACGTCACTTTAAGATAATACGCGTATACAATACATACAGAAATCACAAGAAGAAATTCTTTCAAATATTTTTTTTATTGTACAATATGGCAGATTTCATTATTTAAGTATTTCTACCTATCTACAACGAGTAAAGTAGAAGACTTTAAGTAGGTGTGCTGTACAGTATTTTTTTATGTTTTATTCTTACAACGCACAAACTTTAAAAAATCCTTGAAACTGGCGACTAGTACTGGTTGAAGATGGTTCTGTTTTTTTTTAATTATTTTTTATTCATCTCGATGGTTTTTTATCATTCCAGCTGTACACGCGTCTGCGAGAAGAAAAGCCTTACATGCAGAAGAAGCTGGTAGCCGTGCCCGGGGATATCCTCTATGACGACTTGGGTATCGAAAAGAAAACTCTGGAGAGACTCTGCGATGAGGTATACTCCTTAATACTAGTTTTTAATATGAAACGTAGATTATGTATAGGTGGTGCAGTCAGTCGAAGTTCGCACGAAGCTCAGAACAAACACACAGACAGACTGAAGGTGTTGTTACATCATACCTTCGGTCTGTTCTACACCAAAATGTATGTAATTTGATGTACTTCTAAATTCAAACTGTCACTTTTACTACCGAATTGACAGTATGGATACAACTATACCCTGCTACGCAGTAAGGGACAGAAAATATTTTCTCTTAATCTTTAAATCCTGCATTTTTTTCATATTGTTGTCCCATTTTACTGTAAACGTCCGTTTTGGATTCGGAAGTCTCGTGGTTTTGGTCTGAGGCGCGAAAGATCTTGCTCTCCCGCTTTCAGCGATGCGGGATTATAGATAGAGATCTATTGATTTGTGATGACGTCTACCCTCGGAATATTTAGCAGAATACATGCTAAACGTTTTAGGTAAAACAAATTACCCTTTCTTTGGATCTGAAGAGTGGAAATATGTTTAAGTAATAAAATAAAGTAAATAAAAATGTTGTTACATCATAGTATAATCGAAATATAATTTAGTTTTTAAAAGAAACCTAGAAATCAACCAACAAACTCCTACTTTAAGCGTAATCAATAGTTTATGAGACAACGCAATGAAACTGACCGTCACAGCTGTAAATAGCCGATGGAGACTGTTTATCCCACACACAGCACCCACAGCAAAATTACACATGAAGAAGCCGGTCCTGTTATAAAACAAATGACATTTCAGCGTACAGTCAGCGGAATCTGCTCTACCACTCTAAGGTTGAAACTCACGTGAATGATAGAGTCATTCACGTAAGTGAATGAAGAAATGAAGGTTCATTTCTTACTTTTCACGATATAACAGACTCCACTTTACTTCACTTTTCTTATCACACAGAAAGTGACATCAAAACTTATAGACTACTTCCTTGATCGACCGTACATTACAAACACCAAAAATATTTCCAGGTTTCAGTGGTCTTCCATTTTGCGGCGACCCTCCGCCTGGAGGCTCCTCTCAAGGACGGCCTGGAGATGAACACCAAGGGCACGCTCCGAGTGCTGGACGTCGCCAAGCGCATGAAGAACCTAACTGCTTTCCTCCACTTGTCCACCGCCTTCTGCTATCCCGATTACAAGAGAATGGCTGAGAAGGTAAAGTAGATTTTGTTGCAAGATGTTGGTAATTTTCTATAACGGGTGGGTTGGTAACACATGCTGAGACAGATGCCGTTTTTACTGCGGCAAAAGCACATTTAACAGGTTTCTTTTTTAAATTCTCTGTGTAACACAAAACACGGGGAATTTAGAAAACAGAAAATACGTCGTTTAAAAATAACTTTATTGCCAACTGATAATCAAATTACACATTTGCCATAGACTCATGAATCGTGATTTTTTATTACAATATCCAAATTATGAACCTGTTTAAACTTACTCTTCTTTTATTCTCTCTTTATTCTAGAAGTTTCAGTATGTTGAACTCCAATAAAAGAAAATAAATAAACCCATCTAATTTATTAAGGTGCACGACCCCCCAAACGACCCTCACGCGGTCCTGCAAGCGGCGGGCTGGCTGTCGGACCACCAGCTCAACCTGCTGGCGCCGTCCATCCAGCAGCTGCATCCCAATTCGTACACGTACTCGAAGCGACTCGCCGAGGGGTTGGTGAGGGAAGCCTACCCTGAACTGCCAGTCGTCGTTGTCAGGCCCAGCATAGGTATAAATCTCACTGTTTATTTATTTATTTATTTAACCTTGTCTTCATAATGTCTTCATTCCAATCATATTTTAAACACAGCTAGTTTAGATCGCGTGGTGTTACACACATTTTTGGCAATCCCCTGAGATTTTCAAGATGAAATATAGCAATGTTAGTTTTTTAATGTATTCGTTACAAAAATCCAGACAAAAACACAATTCTATCTCACAGTCTATCTATATCTATAATACTATCTATATAAGAAAAACCTAAGAAGTATCCTTCCGCTCGTCGACCTAACATTGACAACTGCTACAAGTCCAGTGGCGCATTTGTCTCTTTTTAACATGAGTGTCAGTCAAAGCATAAGTCTTACCTGATTAGTGCTTGGTTCAAGTAGTACTAGTATTATTTTATCTGTGCACAGTTCAAGTTTCCGAATATAAGCCAAAGACTCGATTCTGAGACATATGGTTTGCCAACAAAAGTTAATGATTATGAAATTATGGACTCAAGGTTGCTGTTAATGTTACAACGTAGTAGCCCCAACAGTATGCGACTAACGAGCAAGGAAGCATGCCTATCAAATCCCTCTCAAAGTCCTTTTTCCATTTATAATGCGCAGTGTGCATTAATGAGTATATCATTCATACTTTTATCTTTTGGAAATAATTTATCAGTCATGATTCACTAAACATTTCTCGCCCTCCCAGTGACTCCAGCGTACAAGGAGCCGATACCAGGCTGGGTGGACAACCTCAACGGTCCCGTGGGCATCATGGTGGGAGCTGGCAAGGGTGTGATTCGCTCCATGCATTGCTATGGGCACTACCACGCGGAAGTGATTCCTGTTGACATCGCCATAAACGCTATTATCGTGATCGCTTACAAGACCGGCATCACTAAAGAAAGGTAATAATGATAAGAATAATCACCTGACCCTGAGTAGGAATATCTGTACTACGGGTGCCAGAAAATTACCCAACAGATAATAACCCTTGATCTAACTTGAGCTTGATCGACATATGATGTATGCAGAATGCTTGCTTGGAGCTGGCTTGCCATGTACAAAACCTTACTCCAATGCAAAGACACTTTATATAAAAAATGTATATCGCATCATTTGGACTAATTGGGAACCTGTCTCTTGACAATGGTCGTGCATTCGTGGGACTCACAAAACTAGACCTTAAACGAGTATTTAATTCCCTATTTGCTTTGATTATCTGATATACCTATATACACACATAAAAAGTGTCTAGGGAACAAGAACATTTTTAGCTCTAAAAAAAATCTAATTTATTTAAATCAAATCTAATCTTCTGGATTGGTCTCCTACCTAATTCCCCATGCCTGTATCAATGACTTATCACCACATTTTGAATAAATTATGAATGAATTCAGTTTTTGTAAAATATATTCTTGATTGCAATCTTCTAAAATGTACTTGATCCCTAGACACTTTTGATGTGTGTATCTACGTTTTCTCAAATACCAAATTACATTTCACAGACCACCAGAAATCCCCGTGTACAATATAACAACTGGCGACGACAGAAACACCACCTGGAAGCAGGTGCTGGATTACGGGAAGTCTACCATAAGAAAGTTTCCCTTCGAGGGTCCCCTGTGGTACCCGGATGGAAACATTCGGCACAACAAGTTGCTTCATCAGCTCGCTGTGTTCTTCTACCACATCATCCCGGCTTACCTGATTGATTTCCTTATGCTGATATTTGGACAGAAGAGATTGTGAGTAGATTTTGTTTAAAACAGATTATTTTTTCTAGATGTTACAGTAACTGTTCCGGTGTTTATTTTCTTAAATTTGTGGACAATGACTGTCGATGTAAAAGTTCAACTGTAACTTCATATTGGTGTAACTGTTATAAATGAGAATAAAGGTGTGAATATAATGTTATGCAAAGATACAATATTATTATGGAGGTAACGCCTGATTAAGAGGAATGTGAAGATAACATTTATACACCGAAGTCCTTATGACAGTGGCTTCATCCCAAAAAGTTGGTAAAGGAAATAAAATAAAACCAGATTTCCCTTATTGAAAGGCATTTCCTAACTGCATGTTCCTTAGCTGCTAAATTAAAACGACGATGTCTATATTAGGTTATCGTATTAGAAGGCCTGTCTTATTCTGAATATTTTTTTCAGCATGGTGCGCATCCAAAATCGGATAACTGTAGGCCTGGAAGTACTTCAATATTTCACTACCAGGGATTGGTATTTTGACACCAAGAACTTTACGAACCTACCCTCGATACTCAACGATCAGGATAAAGAGACCTTCCCCATGGACCTGACCATCATTCAAGACGAGCCGTATATAGAAAGCTGCATGATTGGAGGCAAACTCTACTGCTTGAAAGAGAAGATGGAAAATTTACCGAAGGCGCGGCTCCAGAATAACATGTGAGTGTATTTTGTACTTTACCTACGAAGTTGGCCATTAGTTAAATGAATTCTCCATGCGTTTTTTGTTTGTCTGTCGGCACATGTTTAATGATGATGATGGTTTGGTTAGCAATCTAGAAAGCATTTTATAACAATTTTTTTAAAAGACTTGTGTCTTTTCTAACTTTCTTTTATGTGGTTCTATTCAAAACTTAATTAAATCGAATAATATCATGTTAATATCTAAAAGTTAAGGTGAATTCCAGTTTTACTTTCTGGTTCGTTAGAGAGCAAAAATTGAAAGCAATAAATTTTTCGACACAATTTTCTACGTAAATGAGCGTAACATTATAAAATAGTTTACACAAATAAATTTCCAGCTACAATAATTTTATTGTTCAGGAAGACGAAGCCGTTGAATGGGGAAGAAAATTTATGAACTAATGACGCTAGTATAGCTTGACCCAAAACAACACGATTGGTTAATCGATTGTCTTTATAGGTTAATTTGACAGATTGCCTCACTTTCATTGGTTCATATGGGTCAATCGTACGAAGCGCCATCTACATCCAGCTTCGCGTTTTCTTCCCAATCAAGACAGAAAGTTAGAACTATCATTATTGTCAACAACAAGATGAACTTTGTCTTTTTTTTCTGATTCATCCTTGAACCGACAAACGTTAATTTGTTTTTTTCTATTTCCAGCCTGTTCGTGCTAGACCGTCTTGTTTCCATCTTCTTCTACCTGTTCATAGTTTACCTCGTAGTGTCATACTTCGAACCAGCACGTGTTTTGCTCTCGTACGGCGGGCCTCTCGTCAGATACTTGCCGTTGGTTGGTAAAGCTGTGTTCCGCGAAGAAGCGTGATTGGCTCACAAAGCACTACGGATTCAGGATTCCGCATTCTGATTGGAGCAAATCTTTGTATAATAAATGTTACATGTATATTTTCACCTAACGGGTTCATTAGGGATACTTTTCAAAGAAGTTTCATGTTTAAATTACCTACTATTTGCGAGATGTATTAACATTTTATAATAGTAACGTTCTGTTTCAATGTGTTTTTAATGTTGGTGCTATAAATTCAGTTTTCCATGTGCCTAAACTAGTGTAAGTACTGTAAAAATATTATTAAAAATGTGTCTACATAATTATAGACAATTTACATTAAAAAAAAATAACACATACATACTTATCTAGTTAATGTTGTTAAAACTGCATACACATTGTCATATTAGGTTTAAGGATGTTGTACACGATATACTTAATATAACTAGTTTCGGTATGAAGATGCTTTAATATCTGTAAGCTACCTATTAAACTGTATAAATATTTTGTAAATACGATTTGTACGAGTTTGTAAATAAGTAAAATAAACGTGTGGTTGGTGGATTCGTGATTTAATTTCATAAATATCCATAATATAACAATACAATCTAAGCCTGGTCTAACTTTGGAATAGATGTACCAGTATGCATTCAAGGGATCCTGGATTTATCTGCTCATGAGAGGTTTTCTGATAGCTTCAAATATGTCAAAAGTAGTTCCAAAACATCTCAAGATGGCGCTAATCAGACATGATCTTAAGGAGAAACACATTTTAGAATTGTCAACAAAAAATAAAAACATGAAATGACAACTCTGTCTAGGTAGTGCCATCTATTGACATTTCTTAGAACTGTAATAAGCCACCTGTCAGAAAACCTCCCATTGTCAGCAAATATTTCCTCATACTCTTTCGCTCGGAGACCAATATGAGAAACATGGAGATGTTTATCATATTAGTGTGTCTCGTTTTAATGCAAACGCCATTTGTGGCTTGCAAGTCTAGTTGGGTTTCGTCTGAGGCTACACGTATAGATTTTAAAATATTTATACTTGGCAGACTGTAAATTTGTAGTTTTTCATCTCTGAATTAACAAGTCACGACAAAAGGATAAGTGTCAAATAACTGACGCGTAAAAGGACTCCGAGCAATGTTCTTAGAAACGTTGTTGAGCTCGTCAAAGTAAAATTTGTTCAAATTGGCGACTCCAACAACATTTCTAAGAACATTGCTCAGAGTCCTTTTACACGCAGTATTCTAAAAGGTATACCTATTGTATGTTAGATTCTTTCACAAATACCTTTTACTCGTGACTTAATGACGACGTATTCATTCATTATTGCTTTTGCTTATACTCCGACAACTATCGAAAAATCTGCGCCAGCAATGAACAGCAAACATCACCATTATAAAGCGATTGTAATAAGAAGACCTAGTATATCATAACAATATATTAGTCATGCTTAACATCAAACTCGGCACCTAAGAGTCCTATGTCGTGCTCGCAGATGAAGAAGGCCCGCCTTATGCAACGTATGTCGTTCAGTCCACCGCTGTAGAACATGGAGCCGCAGAGCTCGTCGGGCTGGCCGTCGGGCTGACCGCCACCCCACCATGAGTATCCAACTTCTGATAGTGGGACTCCTGTGCGAAATATGAAACTTGGATGTTAAAGGGCATTGTCGTCACAAAATAACTTATTAAAGACTTAGAAATTGTCATTTCTCTGCTTCTTGGGTCTAGAACGCTTGCTGCAACATGGGCTTGGTGTTTATTTATCAATTTAGCTTACGCTTATGACTAGGGCGACGTATTTCAGATCTCTTTATGGCTACGACAAGAAAGTTGTCAACTTTTCGGTTAGATCCTCTACCTCGACTACTGACTGAGTGATTCACAGCAAATTCTAAATCACGGAAATGCTCAGAAAATAACCACTTCTAAACGGTCACTCATCCAATTATTGACTGCGCTCCATGTTATTCAACCTCATCATCGATTTCATTATGTACCAACCTGATCTGAACGTATTTTAAAACCTTTACTTATGCCCTTACTTGTAAGGGCCTACGTAGTGTATTCTTTTATCAAAGTAACAATCAAATTCTCACAAAATACCTTTAATGCTAATCCAGCCCTCCTGATACATGTTGTGGAATCCGAGGTGGACAATACCCCTGGTATACTCTCCCGGTATGCCGTCTTTAGGCGCGTCCCTGGTAACGTTCACCAGATACTCGTCTTCTTGCAGGCTGTTGATGATGGCTAGGTAAGACTGCTCCGCGCTGCACAAAGCGTACGCGTCGGTCCAATTCAACGGGTTGAGGTGGAACTTGTAACACTTGCCCAGATCACCGTTGTAGATGTATGCTGAAAGTTAAATACAAAGCATTTTTGTCAGTGTGGTTGGGAACGGTTCTAGGCATTGACTTTGCTTTGGTTGAACATTACATTCATTTCACTACACATACCTTAGAAATATCTGTAGTATCGTAAGATGTGAATGTGTATGTTTGTTACTTCTTTAGAGATTTGGCAAAACTTAGTAAATAATGTTGAGGACGAAAATGGCAAATATTTCTCTTACACATGTCCGGCATGTCGCAGAAAGAGTTCCACTCGAGCGAAGCTAGTGTCTTCTTGCAGATAAACGGTGATCGAAGGGCGCAGTTAACATCGCTCATTGTACCATTTTTGTCTAGCATCACGCAATCTTCATTTCCATCACTGTCGTTCGGTTCTCCCGGACCCCAGGAATTGTATAAATCGTGAACTGGACGTCCTGGAATTCGGTGTGATAAAAGGATAATCAACGATAAGTATTTATTTCAATATTTTATTGCAATATTATAAACAATTTCGTAGATAAAGGCGAACTAAATGCTAGGTAGTATTTTCCATGGCTTATGCGATGTGGTTCAAATGATCCTGCATACCAATAAACATACATAAGTGTGTAAATATTCACATACTTACGAGCACATATTCTACATATACACATCAAAAGTGTCATAAGTGTCATAAGTGAGTAATAAGTGTCATAAAGTGAGTAGAGACCGCGTCTCGGCAAACGGAGAGTAGGACGCCCTCAGGCAAGGTGGACTGATGATATACGCAAGATGGCTGGCAGAAGCTGGATGCGAGAAGCCGAAAACATATCACAGTGGCGTGCAATTGGAGAGGCATATGTCCAGCAGTGGACAAGTATGGGCTGATGATGCTGATTCTTGATTGCAATCTTCTAAAATGTACTTGATCCCTAGACACTTGATGTGAATATGGTCCAGACGCAGCTTAGATAATAGATATAGTCTTTACCCGCAGATCTACTAATCCTAAATACTTATATTTCGGATTGCTATCACATTCTGAACCTGACTGAAGAAACTTAAAGAAGTTGAGACCAAAAAAACATCTCTTACCATCGACCGATTCAAAGTCTCCTTTAGAAAGTAAATCCGAAATGCCCACAAACACTGAAGGAAATGTATTCTGTGTATCGTTCCAAAACTTGATCACGGCATCCATTTCAGCTTTGTCTTCGGGGAAAAAGAACTGGGCACCTTCCATCGAGCATCGTTTCTTTGCGCCCTGCCATTCTTTGCGAAGTGTGTGTATCTTGTAAAAGGCTTGAGTGTCCGGCAAGAATACGTAGTCTTTTCTGAAGAAAACATTGGTGGATTGAGCCTCTGAAACATTGTTAGTAAAATTGCTTACTAATCTTATTCGGTACAATAAAAAACGCAAGAGTTTGTTTTTCGTCTTGCATTGTTCATCTGGGGCTATGCAATACATAGTCTTCTTCTTTCAAGCAATACTTGACCTTGATGTAACCAGTTTAGCAAATAGCACTGTCAGGGACCACATCATGGGAGAGTATTGTTTAAGCGGAAGGCACATACACTTTACGTCTAAGGACTATACTTCCCCAGAGAACTAGGCTCTAATGTATACTATGATATAGAAGAAGATATCACTATTTATAAATTGTTTTTAGTTCGAGACAAAGCTAGGATCTAGAAGCCTCGCCAATATTTAAGGACTGTTGAATTCTGGATGTAGCTGTACATCCTAGCTCTAACAGGATTCACTGTAGTAGGAAAGAGCGTGGGATAATCCCGGAATAGTATCGTTCCTACTGATTATATGTTACATTATATACTTACAAGGAATATAAGCCTTACTTTATGCAAATAGTGGGTAGTCACAATCTTGTGCAAAATTTCCCCAACTTATTATAGAACTCTAGCCGTCATCTTCGTGACGTTTTTCCAAGAAACTACATACGGTAATTATTTCATGATAATTTGGTATGAGGAAAATTTGATCACGATTGCTAAGTTGAATAATTACCGTTATGGAAAACCATGAAAACAAAATTATAATACACATAATATGTTACAAAAATAACATTGTCCTGATGAACATATTTCACAAAAAAATACCAGCACTATTGTTGTCATTACTATATCTACCTATTTTGACTATACGTAAACTTGTTTAAAACAATTTAAGGTTATGGTAGAAAATGAATGATTGAAAACCAAAACTTGTTCTATTTATTATAAAATTTATCGCAAATAAAATACTTCATTATACTCACTTGCATATTGTAAGCAATACGGTACGCACACTACAAAACAAAGTATCAATATATCTCTCATTTTAGCAGGATCATCCGTCTCATATGGAGGTCCAGCAACGACTGGCAATTTGCGTAAAACTTATTTTTTTTCTTTTTGCAGTGAATAACCGGCCAGCACTCGCTCGTGAGATGCAAAAACCTGTGAGGCAAATTTTATGCTCAGAATACTCGCCATGCATGTATTACTATGTGTATTGCTGTCTCATTTGTTGACTCATAGTAAGATAGAGATAGCGATATGCCCTCCGAGTAACTCGCTGCAACTGAGCTTGTATGGAAAGACCAGGAAAATTCAGACTATCTGCATAGCTGGGGTCACGATTGAAGAGATAAACCGAAGATTGCACCCAGAGATTATAAATAAAATGTGCTATAACAGTATATTTAACTAAACCAATATATTTAGACCTCGTTAATTACGTTTCATCTTTGATATACATACTCATAAAGATTATTAAGATTGGATTATTTAACATGTTACATATATTATGTCTCTTTGATGAAATAAAAGAGATTAAAAAAAGCGTACGATAAAATATAAGTCTTTCTCAAGAATTAATAATTTATTTATTTATTTTTAAACATTTTTGGATATATCAATTTCAGTGATCAGCGGAAATATACCTACATATAATTTCCGTTGCTTTTAGAAAATACATCAGGCACGTACCTGAACAGAGAACCAAGACTCCATTTTTTTGTAGCATTTTATCACATAATTTTACTACAAGGGGTTTTTAGGAGATGAAATGAAGTAATCATAATGGATAATCCTGATATCTCCAGATGAAGGATTTGACTAACGCATAATCGTATCAATAACACAATAAAAACACTTCATTATACAGTAATAAGAATTTATTAAAACTAAATCCTAAGGCATTAGTGCCTTAGTACAGACAAATGGCACCTTGGCGGTACATTCCTCGGTGGTGAGGAACTTGCCAGACCTCTGCAACACTACGCAGTCCAGATCGTTGACCTCTCCTGGTGCCCACACGTTGTACATGTCCTCTACTGGATAACCTGTTGAAGACAAATAATTATTAGGTGTATTGGGCCAAGAATCTGAGCTAAGTCTCTAAGGTTGAAACTCTGATGAATGTCATTAGACATTAAGGTTCATTTTTACTTGTCACAATGTAACAACTCTACCTTATTGATGTTTTACTGACACAGGAATAAGTGTCTTCAAATTTGATAAAGCACTTTTTTTTTCTTTCTTTCCTCCAAAAAAGTCCAAATGAAGCATCTAGCTCTCCCGCTTTTAGCGGTTCGGGGTGATACAGAGAGGGAGATGTGCTCCAAATAAACAATAGTATCACGATCTAGTTCAATCTAGCCCTTTGGAATTTGATAGCCTGCTATTTTGTATTTCTATTCTACTCCGATGAATATAATATTAGTGAGATAGAACTACAAAGTAACTGGCTTTTCGGTATTTAATTGAAACAAATGAACTGTAGGTACAGTCCGAAGCTCGCAAAGCTCCGGTGCTTTGGAGTTTTGTTTTGAAGAAAATATCAGTGCCTAGAGAGATCAACATTATGATTGAAGGTATTCAAGTCTCTTGCATTCTGTGATTGTACTCTATACTTGACGCACGCAATGTGTCCTCTTATTGACGTAATAGTCTGTCACGTCGAAATACTGCTCAAGGATTTTATACCGTATATATATTATAATGTTGGTAAATTAATCGAGTAAATAAATTATATCCTTCATATCACAATACAGAACATGAAGCAGTTAGTATTTTGCTTGAACTATGAAATCATAACAGAGTTGTCTATGACACGAACTATGTTCGTCCCTCTTTTTTGGAAACTAATGAAAGAGACCATCTAGATGAAAGATTATATTCAGTCAAAGTTTGTTTCATATTGAGAACTTGCCTAGAAATTTGTAATGTGAAAGGCACACAAGGTATTACTCTCACTTAAGCCAGAGATCAAACCAATTTCACCTTTGTTATCATTGCTTGTTGGAAAAACCACGTTACGTAGCTTAAACAAATTTCTTCTTCTTTTTAATTGTTACCTAAATTAAAAATATATTTATAAATATTACAAGGTTTCTGAACCACATAACAGCAATAAACTCATCCCTTATCACGTTGGCTTAAACAAATCCTAGGTAGAGACATTTTATTGAAGCTGACGGTTCAGAGCTTTAAGCAAGTGTTTCTGCCAACCCGTGCTTGAGAGTATTTAATTGTGTAGTGTGTTTTTTAACTGAACGAAGAGAAGAATTCACAACGGACACAATTACACATTACAAAAACTTCCTTCCACGAGGACAAGATGTTTATCCTAACATATTTACGTTGGTGATTAGGAATAGATTGCTGTCATCAGGGATATTATTTGCAATCAAAGTTAGAAGCTGGATACAAGCTTCATGTAACCAAAACAATAAGCTCTTAATCAATTTTAACCCTTAATCAAACAAAGGTTATTATATTGCCACTTGACCAACACATACTTTGAACCTTATTGAATGTCTTCACTGGAATTATCTAAAGATTTCAGAGAAGATATCACATAAGGGACACTTGCCACACTTGAAACAGTAAACAATAAATTCACCAAATCTAGCTTTACAATTAAAAGCTAGATTTTATAATAAACTTCACCCGGGTTTATGTGATGGAGTCGCTAATTAGAATAACAAACGTCAATAGAGTCCAAAATCTATCAGAAAAACACCTAAACTTGTCTGATTAAGGGTTAATATAGAAAATGTGCAAAAGATTTCAAATTCTCCTGAAACCGCAAAAAAATCTATCTATGTACTTAATTTGTTCTATATGGTAACTTAAATATATAAATGTCTACACGTCTAAGCAGCTGCTCTTTAACCAATTCAAATATACCATCCAAAGTCTCGTAGTCTCCTTTTGTTAGTAGATCTGATATTCCCACGAAAATTCTGTCAATTTTCTTTGCATCAGCCCATTCGAAAAGGGCGTCCACTTCAGTTTCGTTCCTGGGGTAAAACATCATGGCTCCTTCAGCCGCGCATGTTTTCTTCGCTTTCACCCACGTCTCTTGTGTGGGGTGTAACTTGTAGAAAGCGTCCGTTGACACGAAGTAAGTGTAGTCATCTCGAAAGACTGAGTTTTTTTGAGGGCAAGCATCTAGAAAAAGAACATCTCATAGGTTACAGCTACCTACGCTTTTGACTTTACGTGTTGAAATTATTAGTGCACACATAGATAATTTCTTCTACATAATCTTTCTAATATATGTATGCCTGAAAAGGCAAGTCACAGCGTCTCTTTACACTAAATGTAACATCCTTACACCTGTGTATTACAAATAAATATTTCGGTTTCCACATTATTAGTTTACTAGTAGAAAATGCTTATGCAATAAGTTCGCCGTTTTGTGCTATGTATTCTTTTTCTTGTGCAATAAAGTTAACTTATAATAATTAAGTCACTACTGTTCTTACTTTTTGCATTGTATTTAATTGATGAAAGAGAGAGCCATATTTGCATCAGCTCAATATTTAAATTCGTGTATTTACTGTTTTGAATCATTATTATGTATAATGATTATGTTAACATATTTAACATAACATTTAAGATCAAACCTAAGTTATTATTATAGTTAAATATTTATCATCTTCACGCATCAAATTATCATCATACGTGAATCGTTCTTTTGTCTCTAGCTTGCTCAAAGCTCTAAGCGTGTAAAGACATCGTCTAGACAAAGACATTGGAGAAGAATATAAACAATTCAAATCAGCTGTTTTGCTGCTTATACTTTCATACTTAATTTGTTATAACTGCAACTAAAAATAGTTTTATTTGAATGCAACTTACTTGAACATTGAAACACTATCGACACACACACAACAATGTAAATAACGAGCCGCATTTTTCACCACAAGTTTACAGATACGTGTTCGCTCTCTGCTTCAAGATATTAAATGATCGTATATTCGCAATGCAGCTGGAAATAATACGGAAAATGGGCCCGAGAGAACCGGCTTTGCGAACCACTTGAGGAAAACATGCGGTCAAGAATATCTAAGATGCACACGGGTAAAATAATTACATTCAACTTGTATATTTATTTCTCTTTACCTTCTGAGATGAAGTAAAGAGGTGAAGAATTTTACGTATCATTTTCCTGATGGAAAATACAAATGAATATCGAAGGATATCTTTGAAATTTTGTCGCGATCGACGTTCTCTGCCTTCTTAACTTGAATTCGGAGTTTCGAATCTCAGCAATATCATTCATTACTGATATTTCACACATAGCTTTCATTGATTTGCATGCCAAAAGGTTTGTACAGCCTAGGGGTAAGTGGAAAAGGTCATGTGGAATGTTTACATCTAATTTGGTTTAGTTTTAAATGAAATACATTTAGTTTCGATTCTCACAATATTTATTAAATAAGAAATGTCATTTCAATTTGAAGAAATGTAAAACTTATAAATCTATTTAAATATAGTTGGTGTCTTTTATTTTATTATTACAAACAACATCTACATCTTAAAATTATACCCAGAGACAAAAACGAAAACACGTTATTTAGGTAATGTTTAATTTAATCAAGGAATCTTCTTCATATTATCTCGAAAATATTTGCTAAGAAAAATTTTCATTAAACTGTTCACAACCAAATTTTTCGGGTCTACCTTTAAGTCCTTAGATGAGCGGTAGATAATGTCTAAAACTATCTTATTGTAGTAATTATCTTACAATAAAATATTATTCTAACTATATTTAGTGAGGACGAATGATTATCACGATTATGATTCAATGTACTTTTACAAATAAAAGATACTTTACAGTAAGTCTTTTGCATTTATTTAAAAGAACAATAAATTTCTAAAGAAAAATCTGCACTATTAGGAGGAAGTATATTTCGTCAGAAAATGGCCAATACACTCTTGTATTAACGAATAGTAAAAAACTCTTTGGTATATTGAGCACTTTCTGCTTAAAAATCCGTTGACACTTCACAACGTCAAGTCTAAAAAAAATGGATCAGAAACGTATATGTTAGTTACAAAAAGGTATCGTGTAATATCCTGAATCAGTATACCACAAATTGTCCCAAAATAAAACTTGATAAATATTTTCTGAAGTTACTTTAGATGTGTTTGGGACACCTTGATGGTTACCATCTTCAATTAAAATTTCTTAACTTCACAATAACTTTTTCTAACAGCACCTAAGACAGGTTCAAGGTTTTTTTTCTCTTTATTTCACTATCCATCAATACATTCATCAACTTTTGTTACTTTATTTAATTAAAAAAATGGCGACATGCAGTTGTAGTTTTATTTCTCTATATTTTGTTCAATAAAACATTAAATATCTACGATGAAATCCCCAAACGCATTTTAAAATTAGTAGATTCTCCAACTCGTGCTGTCAGTGTCCTCCCGGATACAGTACCAGAAGGATCTTTTGGCGCGCGGCTAAAAATGTTTCCTCTAACCGTCTCGGGGCCATCTTTGCCGTCTCGAAGAGTTAACAAATTAAACTTCTGTTGTTATAAATCGAGCGTCCACGAAAGTATTAATTAAGAGCCAACCGACTCATGAGATAAATAATTCTCCATATCACAAGATACATATAATAAAATACATTACAACTTGACACAAATTCAACAAAGGGAGAAATACAAGTGTTTTAATCGAGAAATCATATCAAATATTCAGCACACACACGCCAAAAGATAACTAACAACTTTAAGAAGCATTTGAGAAATCGGTCATAGAGTTTCTACGAAGATCATTCCCCAAATTTTACGTCAACCGATGGGTTAAGTGACGTTATGTCATGTTCGCAAATGAAGAAGGAACGCACTCCGCAGCCGACGTCGTTCAGACCACCACCGAAGAACATGGAGCCGCAGAGTTCATTCGACCCGCCGTCTGGTTGACCGCCGCCCCAATGGAAGTATCCCAGATCGGAGAGGGATACGCCTGAAAATTGATAAGTTTTGGTCATGTGGAACGTCTAAATCTTTCCTATTCTGTATTACTCTTTAGAAAAAATACACTTCACGCCTTTTAATCCCAGTTTCGGGGTAGGCAGAGGCACTTGCTTAATAAGCAAATGCCCACGGTTCACCGAGCGTATTTAACCCAACGTGACAGGGGGTGAGCCGATCGCCGCTATAGGATTCACACACCTTGTGTGCGGGTTTCATCACGATGTTATCCTTCACCGTACGAGTGTTGCGTTGTACACATAGGCTCTGAAAAAGAGCCCTATTGGTACACGTCCAGTAGCCGAACTCGAACCCGCGACCTCCCGGTTACAAGTCAAGTATCCGACCAACTAGACCACAGACGCTCCTATTCCTCTTTCTGTCTAAATTAGTATGCTGAATTTAGAAATGTAGGTAGATTGCTAACATTATCCAAGAAAATATCATCGGTCTTGGAGAAACATTAACTACATAATTTAATGCTATGTATATAATTGTTGCCGGACCTAGAGTTACACATTAGTATTATGGTACCCGTAGAAAATAAAGTTCGTTTTTATGTTCCATGAGATTATTTGATTTACTGTAATTCAACTGTTCACCCACTTGGATTTTAAATGCCTATCATGATTTCGTATTGAATTCACATTGAACCCTATTTTAACAGACTTCAAAAAACTTTCAATCCGAGTTTCGACTGTTGGAACAAAAATTTGATGATTTAAAAATTGGACTTCCCGTCGTGTGGTTCCGTTAAATTTATTTTCAGTTCTGACAGTGGCAGTAGCGTGCACAGCCTACAGTAAAAAAAACACTGCCTACCTTAGTATTTTGGCTACCCGACCTAATAATAGAGTTATTGCTAGATATTTTTTTCTTGTACTCACGACACAGGCTAACGAAGGTCCTGTGTTTTGTGGGTGAGTAGATAGGTAGGTCGTAAAGACAAGTTACCTATACATAGGTGTCAATCCTTGGGGATAACTTCCAACCTTGTCGTAAAGTGCACGCCACTGAACAGTGGCTTCCATAAGAAAACAATATTAATAACTAATTAATTACTTAAACTAAGTTACTGGTTAGTCGGTTATATTTGTTTAATGTTTTTTAAACTATATAATTGTAATGGTTAGTTATTTATCAGTACATTATCACACCATACCTTTAATACTTTTCCATCCATCCTGCTCCTGATTATGGAAGCCCAAATGCAGGATGCCGGTGATGAAGTTGCCCCGGATGTGATCCTTGGGCGTGTCCTTGGTGAGTTTGACCAGGTAGTCGTGCTCCTCCTGACTGTTGATGATGGCGAGGTACGACTGCTCCGCGCTGCAGATGGAATAGGCGTCCGACCAGTTCATAGGAGTTATGTGGAACTTGTAACACTTGCCCAGATCACCGTTGTAGATGTATGCTGAAAGAGGAGTTTACGTGAACATTGGCCAACCTTACAAGATAATAAATTTGAAGAATTATTGAAATACACAGCACAGTCTACAATCCTAAGGTTGAAATAAATGAATGTTGATAAGGTTTATTTTTTACTTGTCACAATATAACAACTCTACCGTATTGACGTTTTAGTGAAACGGGAAGTGTGAACAAAACTGACACATTATTATTCTATTCGCCATCACCACACTGCCTGTTAAGATTGCAAAAGTCCCCTAATGGCTCAGAACGATTTTGATGGGTAACTAGTGGACGCCCCGCGATGTCATTCGCGTAGTTTCAGTATTTCATACAAACTATAACACCCTCTATATAGCGACGCGACCAACAGGATCGGGGTAAAAAGTATCTTATGTCCGTCTCCCGGTTCTAAGCTTCCCCACCAATTTTCAGCCAAATCGGTCCAGCCGTTCTTAAGTTATAAGTGGTGTAACTAACACGACTTTCTTTTATATAATATAGATAAGAACGTTTTAATAATCAGTGAAGCATTTTTCACTTTGAAAACGTATTGTTTACCTTTCCTCTTCGGGGTTTAATGAGTTGAGGACATTATATCTTATTATTTATTTAAAAATAACTAACATCATTACGAATTTTTAGAATTGTACATAATAATATGTGCCATGAATAGCACTTGCAGAAAATAAAGGACCGATCAATTATTTCTTTTAATTACTTTGTTTATGTACATTGGCAGTTGTTTTGGGTAAATTAGTGCGATTTGTTTTGATTCCGATCATTTGGATTGCTGTATTTTCATAAAATACTTTATTATATTATCAATATTTTTATCAAAAATCATTATGTACTCAAGTCTCGTTTGAGCACAGGTTGTTTCTTTTGCAGAAACAAGATTAGTCGGAGTCAAATATTACTTGAGCAGATATCTGTGCGTGGAAAGTTCAGGATATGGGTCAAAAAGTACTCACTGTTATCGGGCATATCGCAGAAGTCATTCCACTCCATGGAGGCAAATGTCTTCTTACAGATGAAAGGGTATTTGTTGTGACATCGGTCATCGTTTAAGGTCCCGTCCCTGCGCAGGATAACACAGTCCTCCGCCCCGTCAGCGTCGTTGGGCTCGCCGGGACCCCAGACGTTGTAGATGTCTGTTACTGGTCGGCCTGTTGAAAGGAATCTTATAAGAAAATGTGATGTGACCATCAATGGAGAAGAGAGGAAAGGAGAAGAGTTAGCAACAAAACAGGGATGGATAAAGATGATTAGGCAATCTGTGAGTTGAAAGGAGACAGTCTCCAGAGAATGGCCCGTACGCCAAGAGACAGATGGGGCTTAGGTGTTTATGGGCTTGACCCTTATAAAATAACTACATTAATAATGTCCCATAAAGATATATTTGCACGTGATTTTAATTACCGGCATCGTTCCTGTTCCTGGTTGAATTAATATTGTGCCATATGACGTAGGTATTGATAAAGTCTTTTAAAGGGGTATTTCCACCGACCGGACGGTACGGCACAGAAACGAATTTTTGAATCTTTAAACAAAAATGTATCTTTCGGAATACCGCGGCACGCGTTCGGATACCCGCCGTTAAGTCTTTGATGTAAAATAGACTTGAACATCGTAGAGGTATATAAGATATATTTTTGTTTAAAGATTCAAAAATCCGTTTCTGTCCGGTGCCGTGCCGTCCGGTCGGTGGAAATACCCCTTTAAAAGCCTTTATCAATACCTACCTCATATGGCATAATATTAATTCAACCAGGAACAGGAACGATGCGGTCGGCTAAGCCAAGCAATGTTATTTTTATGTCCCAGTTCACTTCGGGCCAAAAAACTGATAAAAATCTACCCTATACACGTATATGTAATACGTACATACAAATAACAAGCACGAACAGATTTATATATGTCGTTTCGGAGTATTAAGCACCAGCAGGACATCGATGCTGTGAACCGGTATGAGATACAATTTTCCTTCGAGATATAATTATCTGCCACGGAGTGGTTTTTCAACGAGATTCATACAATAACGTGAGTTAGGTGGGTATAACCTACCTACCTACATAGTCCGCTTCAATAACATCCTTGTACAAAGCGTGATGGGCACTCGAATAGTAATTAATTCTTGAAACCAACCATAATATTTTTTAGATGAAAAAAAAAATACAATTCACGTCTTTTAACCCCAAAGCGGGGGTAGGCCGAGGCAATTGCTAAGCAAATACCCAAGGTTCACCTAGCATATTTTACCCAACGTCACAGGGAGTGAGCCCATCGCCGTTATAGGGTACACACACCTTGAGGTGTCTTGGTTTCATCACGATGTTGTCCTTCACGTTACGTACAGCTGCTCTACTTTTAGATCTGTACACATGAATCACGAAAATTTTAACAATATCATTCCATTTTGATATTCGATTTCCAGTTCACCAGAACCCGTGAATTGTTTTAGGAAATGGAGAAGAGCAAAAATATTTGTATTCTATATCTACTTTCTCAGTAAGCAATCATCAAGTTTTAATTTTTTTATTTATTACTGATTTATTACCACTATGGATACGCTAAGGGGTACGGTAGACTCGATGGAATCATCGTATTCGTCAATTTCTTATGGTGCTGACAGACAGAGTCACACATCCCAGTCGTTATATTGGCCATTTTAGCGAAACGTCACCGTCAGGATGACATCCTCCCGAGCGTAGCTGGGTTTTCATCTAGTTTACAATAATTTCACTCATTGCTCAGAAAACACACCACTGTACTTTTACACTGCAAAAAATATTTAAATTACACAAATAAATCTTACCATCAATACTCTCGAAGTCTCCTTTAGAGAGCAGGTCAGATATCCCCACAAAAATCCAGGCAAATGGTTGCGTCTGCTTCCAGTGCAGGAGCACAGCATCCACCTCTGTCTTATCCTCAGGGTAGAAAAGAGATGCACCTTCCATAACACACCTCTTCTTGGCCGACTGCCAGTCTTTGTGTAGAGTGTGCAATTTGTAAAAGGATTGTGTGTCTTCCACGAAGAAATAGTCCTTTCTGAAGAACTGGTTCTTTGCTTGCCCACCTAGATATTGGATAAGTACTGTGTTTTATTATGACGGTTATAATTACCAGAATATTTATATAGATAAATAAATACTTAAACACTTTGGAAGAAATCTTAAAGGCTAAAAAAATATAAGCTTCCTTGTGTCACAAACTAACAAAGTTACCTCTAATAGTAACAACATTGAGTAAATCTGGTTGGGGTTTTTTGCTAACGAGGGGATAAATCCAATTCTCTACCCAAGGGATGACGACGGCGTAGAATCAGACTTTTACTGACTAACTTTACGGTGCTCTCACTAAAGCATTATATATTGGGCGGGTCCTGGTCACCTAGGAACCAGAGGACATCCTGCACACATAACCCTGGAGTGTGTACAAACAAGGTGGGTTGGTATTAAAATAAAACCGCTTTCCGGATAATAAAACTGAACTTTCTAAAACACGTTTGAAGACGTCGTCGTGATCGCCTCGTCTGCCATATTTGCAAATACTGGATAACGAATTAAGAAATCATTATTAAAACTAAACTCATGCCTTTGAATTCCAACGCGAGGTAAACAAATGGTAACATTTCACCGAGCGTACCTTATTTAACCCCACGTCATAGGGAGGCGCCTATTGTCGTTATATAAGTACTTAACTAGCGGCCCGACCCGGCTTCACACGAAAACAGCAGTATTCCAGTAAAAAACCACTTTATATATTAAAGAAAACCGCACAATAATCCGTTGCGTAGTTTTAAAGATCTAAGCATACATAGGACAGGCAGCGGGAAGTGACTTTATTTTATACTATGTATTGGTACATTATCTATGGTAAGCGGGATACATTGCGATATTTTCCTTCACAGTATGAGCCACCCAAAACCTTCCGATTGCAACTCCGTCATTTATTTCATCTTCAAAGAAAAAAAATACTTCAATACATAAGCCTCTTCAGTGGCTCAGTTCAGCTCTATATTGAAACTTTGGTCATTCCAGTATGACATGAATTTGCGACGATGATTCACATACAAATGAAGTGAATGATGTGAAGTGTTGATATAATGTGTGTCGTAGGTACGTATAGACTCAGTGCTATCTTTTAGAGAATTACTAAACATTTGACAGCCAATCCAATACAATCGAGTCTTGCTTTGATGGATAATGCTCCATATTAATAAAATACGAAAACAAATCACCTAAAACAAACCAAAACAGAAAAAAACACATTGAATCTTCAACATTCACTCGCCAATCAATGGAGAGTTATTTTCTTGCGTGTTCAAAAACAATAAACTTTCCGCCATATTTTTAATTTAGTTGACACTACATAGAAATTTCGTCCTTATTTTAATGTAAGCTTTATAAGACTGTGTTTTTAGTGACTGGTTTAGGTCGAACTCACACCGACTGAAACCTCTCCGGTGGTCATCGACAGTGCGTGACGGGTGACTCCGGGATCTCCAAAGAACACAGCGGTGCCACCCTCATACTGCGTTCACGTGAGGCACGCGGAAGAGCCCCGCTCCCTATTGCACTTTGCGGTCCTAGGCGGTAGCAGGGGACCACACCTCACTACCGCCCCTTTACAGCGGTTGTTCTAGATAGGTACATCCAGAGCGGGTCACCCGGTCCCTACCTACCTAACCTATAACCTAACCCCTATCGGAATTGGAATAAAGCGAAAGTTTGGATGTATGTTTAGTTTCATTGTTCTGTATGTTTTACCCTTCGGCACAAATAGTATAGAACGATGAAACTTTAGTATAATACAACTTGTACATAGAAATAACACATAGTACATATTTTATCCCGAAATTCCCACGGGAACAGGATAAACTGCGGGTAACCCCAACTGGGGTACCTACATATGTACATCTACTACTTAGATACATAACGACAAACCTGTCTCCGAGAGCGATAGACAGAGACCCTCGATCCGCCCTTGCTACAGGCCCCTAAACCTCTTTTGCTTCTTCCACATTAGGTAATTACTTTATTCATACATGCGCGTCCGTTTCTTCGGGACTTCTGTACTTTGCGTTTCAGTAACACGTCATTGATAGTAGTGGTCAGTAAATAACCGACATGCTCTTCCTCTTCCGACGTGGCCACGCACTACCTAGTATTATACGAGTATCTACAGTTTAAAACTCAATATTGTTCACCGGGTATATAGGCGCGAATATAACCAAATACACAAACGTCGAGTAAAATAACAAAGGTAAGCTCGAGCTTGTCTTTGGTTATATTCGCGCCTATATACCCGGTGAACAATATTGAGTTATAATGTTTGTGCGCGTTTCATTAAAAA
>SJJU01000568.1:0-79168 GCA_012932125.1 Conopomorpha cramerella | reverse complement strand
TTAAATCAAATCTAATCTTCTGGATTGGTCTCCTACCTAATTCCCCATGCCTGTATCAATGACTCACCACATTTTGAATAAATTATGAATGAATTCAGTTTTTGCTTTATTGCAATCTTCTAAAATGTACTCGATACCCAGACACTTTCGAAGTGTGTACAAAGACAGGGATCACAGGTCCAGTAAAACTACTCGTAGTTATCCCTTATTTGACAAAAATTTGACAGTTTAAGATAAATAATAAGGTATATGAACAAATTTAACACACTTGACTGTATTTAATGTATTATTTTAATGAAACTGTACAACGGCCATGTTAACGGTATTTTATCCTGTAATCGAGATAATTTAGCTAATTATATGATGGTATAGTTTCATTAAAAACCGCTCCAAAGTATTCGCGTAAAAGTGTACCATCCATTCAAACAAACTTTCGCGGTTTCTGAAGAACCATGAGGTCTTATAGTAATATGATTATCGCTGAGTGAGAAAGATAGCGCTAGACGAGTGGTATAACACTGTCACAGTCACACATCGTTAACAATAGTACTTTATGGCCTCATGGTACGTGGCCAGACAGAACATCTTACAACATGATTTCACACAAAACCGTATCAAGGTGGGTTGACAAGTTAAACACCCAAATTACGGATGCTGGAATTGAAGGACCTCAAAATAATTTAGAACTGGGCTGGGTTCCTGGTACGTACACCAAAAGAAAGCAAAACCGGTCAATCAGAAGATGGAGGGATAACCTGGAATGACACCAGCGCAAGTGGCTCGAGGTATTACCAAAAAGGGCAGAGTGGAGGTGGAGGGTAAACAAATATCCCAACCGTTGAATACAATTGAACAGGCCCTTAATTTATTTTAATGCCACCAAAGGACGATAGACGAGGAAATCACTCTTCGTAAGTGAAGGTGGATGGCTCGTATGCGCATCGCAAATGTGCCAACGAATTGCGAAGGGCTTTCAACTGGCGCCCTACAGGAATCAGATGCAAAAGTCCAACGCACACGTGGCAGCGCTCGGTCGACTCCGAGATCAAAGCGGCGGGCATTGCCTGGAGAATGTGGTGAAGACGGCTGCGCTGGGAGAACTGAACCCTCGAGCTATGCTACATTACATTGTAATATATTACGTACCTACTAATAGATACAGTTACATAATTAATCCTTAATGATAAGAGTTCAATAGCTGTGGTAATTTCGATTTGTTCTAACTACTTAATAACGATGTATTTATTGTATGTTCATGTTTTGTTCTATAAGACACACACTTTATTAAAAGTTTATAAAATGTTTGGCTCTTTCACACACAGATTCTAACAATGCGAAAAGGACAATCGATTCAAAGTTATGTCAGGGTAAGAAGAAAATAAATAACCTATTTATTTATTTATCGTTATTCTTTGAACTATACGCATAAAAATATGCAACCTTCCGTTCAGATAGAAAAAAATGTTATCTTGAAATACACTGAAGGGGTGATCCAAACATAACATCACTATATTTTTCATGAAGGTAAACAATTTAACTCAAATATGTATCTGCTGGGTAAGTACAGAGTGTGCTTTTACCCGTACGAAAAAATAACGAACGGCGCGTAAACTTGTCACATTGGCTTGACTTTTATCTATCTCTGTCACGGATGCATGCGCAATATATGCGCATTTCGTTATATTAAAACAGCGATTTACAAAATACAATTTTTGAAAATGTCAAATGAAATGTGATCTAACCTTCAGGCGATAAACACAACTTGTTTTGGTGCATCCGACAACGTTATAAAAGTGCCAACTGGCCGACAGTCACTTTACGTACATAAATAAACATTAAAATATGCAACTTTCACAATATCTCATGTGCGAAATGCAATGGAAAATGAAAAAACATGGGGATGAAACTTACAAAAATACTCACTTGCGAGCTGATACAGCATCGGTAGGCAAGCCACTAAGCACACAAAGATTTTATACCTCATGTTGATATCGCGAACAACCATCCGTGTTTAAAGTCTAAGGCCAACTGACTGGCGAACATGCAAGCACTAAACGGAGAGGGGGGAGGGGTCTTAAAGATCCTATAGCTCGCTTGAGAGCTCAGTCGCATACGTACCTATATCAGTAATCGCCACATAATACGCTCCAAACCAACTTATCGGCAGGAAAATGTGCATCGAAATCTTCTGGGGTCAATCATGATAAGCAACTTGAGTGAGGACAGATTAAAGCTGGCTTGTAATTTATTATGCATGTGTCCGGTTATAGATCTCTAGAATATTTTGTAATTTTGCAAGGTAGTGGGTATCGGTACCCTTTTGTAGGTAGCTGCGACTTTTGTATTCGATATTTTTTTTATTCAGGAATAATACAGACATGTATTCTTAGTTCGGTGGGTACATAGATAGATGTCTAAGGTTTTCATAATTATCGATCTACTGCCTGCGCGGGAGTACTGAGTCCGCCTTTGATAAATAATTGAGAAATACCTATCTATCTACAAAACCAAACCTGGTAATCTCCACTTCGGGTAAACTTCAAAGAAGTAAACACGGCTGTTCTGGTAGTATCTCTACTTTATTTTGGTTATTTTCAATCGGATACCTATTGTAATTTTTATAACCCAACATATCCTATCAATTATGGCAAAATTACGAGTTTATTTTTGCCGAAATGAGGAGATTCGTGGTATTTGGTTGTACATGCCTAAAATGATTTAATTAACTTAGGGACTTATATATCTATGCGGTGAACCATAAAGGAAAGCCGGTGTCCAGCAAGTAGGTAAGTGTTAGCTGACCTAAACGTACTTTATGTTTTCAAACCGTACGAGATCCTTATCTCGGATTAGAGACTGCTCGAAACAGTAGTTTTACGTACAAGACTGAAGCAGGGATGCCCATACAGCCATGCCCATCCAATGGATGCTAATGCTATAGCTCGCTTGAGTCGTTGGTCACATTTAAGCAGGGTGACGGCTAAACATCCTTACTTCAGAATTTGTGACACTTCAGAGGCTTAGATAATCGATTGAAAGTGTCCAGCCAGCTTGAAAAATGACTTCGCTGGTCTCTCAAACCCGGCAACGGAAGTGATTTTGACAAGTGTTTGTATGTCAACGGCCGTCACATGTATTTGTGACAGTACAACGGTTTAATAGAAAAACATTAACTACATGCGCTCTGTTAAAACTCGGAAATCGAATCCACACCCTTGGCGGGCAACGATCTTTAATGTACCGTCTATGACCCTTCAGAGTATCTCAACGCTATTACACATGCAACTATTGTTATTTTAATAGGCGGAGTTTCCGTCTATGCTATAAATGCGATTGGTAACGGGTAAACCCCTTTTTTTATTTCAACTTGTCATAGGTACCTACATCTCATTTAGTCCATGCAGTGGATTATTGACCATTGACATGACCATCCAAGCCCTAATTTTTGGACTAGTAGTGTCCTTTTTTGAGGGCAAAACTTTATGTAAAACGGTTCTGAATTTCAGAAACCAACCCCATTATTTCTGGAAGCCCTTTGGTCTGTCCTGTCCTTTCCCAGTGGATCGTGACGTATATCATAAAAGCTAAGGAGAGAAATCAATGAAACGAGTGCATTTTTTTTTATAATTTTTAATATATTTATCTTGAGGTGTAAGTTTATCCGCATAACAATTTTTCATACAAATTTCCTCATTTGTACACACCTTTTCTTTGTTTGCATTTGTAATTTTGTTTTTAAATTTATTATTATAAAAGTTGACTCTAAAATGTATCATATCGTCATGCCTGTTCCCTATAATCTAGTTCGCTTCACCGCCGCATTTTAAATTAGGTATACATTAACAGAAAAAAAAAATATTAAGGTAAAATTAACAAAAGGAAACTATACAATAATCGTGTGCTTATGTTATCATTGTGGAATGAAATCATTCCCGTTGACGTGGCACTGCATAATGTATTAGTCTTATAGTAACCCGCGCTGCGCTTGTCCGATATGTCTGTTTCACTCTGACACCAGGCCAGGGCAGCGCGGGTGAGCAGGACAGCGGAAGCGCGGACGCTCGTGTGTGAAATTAAAATTGCTCTAAGGATAGATTGCACGCCTTCACTGGTACAGGTGGACTGCTGTCCACCCAACTACACCTAATAAGTCGATTCGATACTAAATAACAACTAAAATCACTTTAAAATCAATTCAAAATGTACATTATAAATCTTATTGAAGTAAGGAAAATCTAATCTGCTACAAAAATTAGCAAATTTAAATACAAAGATCACCTAATCCGTCTATTATTATAAAATTAATAGCTTAAGTATTAGAAAACACAATAGTGATAGTTTAACGTTAGACGCCTGCGCACTTGTGATCTACCGAGGTAAGGAGCCTTCCAACTTATTATGCATCGGAGTGTACAGCTAACGAATACAGCGGAATATTATTGCGTTGACATTACTAACTAAAACTGACTGTACAATTTAATATTTAAATATGTAAATATTTTGTACATATTGCACTCTGAAGTCAACAAAAGACACAAAAAAAATATCAATAAGATTATCCGACGACGACAAACGACAAAGTATTTAGAACAAGAATGTTTGTAGTAAAATACAAATTCCAAAAAAAAATTGCAATCACAATGTTCGTAGCTCGTACACTTATCTAAGTCACTATGGCTTAAAATTATAAATACAGACGTCATTTACAAAAAAAAAATACATATATTTAATATAATATATAGTATTATTACAATAATAAATCTAACCGAATAATATAAAAAATAACAACAGCCATCTGTACTTTCTTAGATGAATAAAATTAAAAAAAATGTTACGTCGATAGAATTCAAGGTACGCTATGCATTGTTGAGGATGGTGGAGTGGACTCTAACGTAAATAAAGCATTAGACATACTGTGGGGCCCGTTGCAGGAGCTCACACATCTATAGCTGCGACAGTCATGGGTCCCAAGTCAAGCTGGTTTCAATAATCTCTCCCTGGTAACTCAATCGTGACGTTTTCTGTCAATCACCCGTACTGACACTTATCGAAACGTCAATACGCTTCAACAGTTGTCAGTGTCAATAATTGACAATACAATGAGGTATTTCGGTGACAATTCTTCACTCATACTTTTGTCATTTATGTCTGATTTACTTTTAGTCAAATCATGACGAAACGGCAATAGTAGGTGCGAAATTAATTGTTCTTTTTTTATCAATATTCCCTATTGAGATGCCAGTGAGAGACCATAGACAAGTGATTGTACTTAAAAAAACCTTGGGCCCTGCATTAAGTTGTAGAGCTGACTTATTTCCCAAAAACCACCACTGCTAAATCCCCAATATGACTAGCACTATGGTGCCGGTTGAGATACAGCTGTGGAGATATGTGAAATAAATCCAGCAGGCCTAGCACAGGCCTCAGGAAAGACATGACATAGAACAAATACGAGCTCTGATTGGCTGTTATGTCACGCTTTGTGCGACTCAGCTTGTTTCAACAAATCCCAGCGCGAAATATGTCTTGTCACTTATTCCTTGGAGCGCTGTGCTAGGGGGGCAGATGGCTTGGACTTTTCAATGCCTGGGAGGTCTTGCAAGAGTCCCACTGGTCTACTCCACCAATGCCCCCTCAGTATCTACTAAACAAAGCATCGCACCGTACTCGCATTCTCACAAATACAATATAAATTTACGCTGCATTTAGTACCTATTTCCACATAATAATAATAATTATTATTTATTACATGCACAAGTTATGTTAGTGTGTGTGAGTGATCCGTCTCATTCTTCCTTAATTTTTATATTAATATTTTTTTTTGCGCACAACATTTACTCCGAATTCATGTAAGCGATACAAACTTATCGATCATAATGTAAGATTACGCTAAGACACAAATTATACTTTAGTTAGCTATCTCGTCAAATGAGATTAATTTATTACTTATTCAATTTTCTTTAATTCTATTACAATTTTCGAATTCGAATTATTTTTAAACGACTGGCTGTGCACCGGCGGGCGCGGTCTCTATTATAAAGCTAGGTGTCGGCAACAAATTATTGTATAATATCTATTTAACATTATTATTACTTAACGAATGGCAGTACAATTATGTCACTGAACTTGAGTGGATCGCGCGTTGCTGCTTGAAGCCATTGATTGTGACATATCCATATATATTTTAACTTTTTTTTTTGTAAGGCATTAAATCGATTATTATACATCTATTAATTGTAAAACTTCATACACGTACACTCGCGCAAACAATGCACAATAAATCGTTCGTAGAGTTACTGGCAGTGTGATTGAACATTACGCCTCTATACGCGGCCAACCTCCGCTTGTGCTTAGCAAAATACTTTTTTAAAGTTACGTTTATTTTTACTTTTTTTTTTCTTCTAAAAAACACGACCTACTTTAAATGACAACGTAATTCGAAATTCAAAAATGAACTCACAAGCGTACTAGCACGGCCCGGGGTGCAAGCCAAGTCGACACACAGCAGATCGACGCATCCAAGCCTTCCCAATCATACACGTATCACACTATGACAATTAAATTAGTGGCATGTAAGTTACACAACACACACTAGTTTAGTTCCTTAAATCGCTTAGGTAAAATGGATGGTGAATGATGGTGATGGTACAAGAATTCTGGCGCTCGTCTGAAGATTTGACATGTGATTGATTGATTGTAAAATGAATGACTTAAATATTTGCGAGATTTGCTGAAGTAATTATCATTTAACATGAAGCAAGTTCGAGACGGACACGATTTTTTCTTTCAATATACTCTTTTTTATAAGTGAGAAACAAGCTGACATGCAGTTCAGAACCTGTCCAGGGATGCCCTGAATAGAACGAATGAACGATTTTTAGAGTTCACGGGACTGAACTCATTCCGAAAATAGCGGAATTCGTTCATCTGAACAACGACCGAACAGAAATAAAGCTCTGAATAGAAACGAAATGCTTAACGTTAAACAATGCTTAATTAGTGTTACTGAGATCTATTTATTTGTAGTTCTATATTCTATGATCTTTTTTTTTTTCAACAATGAAGGTACACCTGAGTGCAGGTACCGCGAAGTAAGGCATATCGTATGTCGGCTTTGTTATCTCTGTCGTTTAGCGAGAAGAGAAAGAGACAGACATGGCTGTGAGATTATTATTGCGTGCATGCTAGGGCGTCGTCTTAGCTACGTGTTTTCACCTATCGTTTGTTCCCATAGTGTAAGCTCGGCCGAATAGAGAAGTGACTTTACACATGCGCATGCGCAAGCAATTTGTCTGCAATTTTGTACTTTTTTTTTCGACGTAGTATACAAAGAAAATGCAATTAGTACGACTAATAACTCTTATAAATAATAAATAAAGTATCATTACTGTATAGATTCAAATAACTTAAAGAACTCCACAATCCGTTTTCTATATCTACAATCCATATTTAGTTCGCGTGAGTATGCAACACACTCGTAGTAGAAAAAAACTCGTAGAAATTTAGAAAAGTATTAATCTACGTAATATGTATCGTTTAGAGCAAAGTTCCATCTGTGAGCTAATGCTAAATATACAATCTTGGTATGTACTATTAAACTGCCTGTCCGACGCATGCACGCAATACTCTATAAACTACAAAATCTAGAAACAATGTACTATTTACTCAAGTGTTTTTCGTATATGACCGTGCTTGAATTGCATGTTACAACGTTGCACTGCAAAATAAAATAGAAATAAAACAGAACAATTCAAAAGACAATTACGTGGAGAAATGCACGATGGACGACACAATTATTATTGACTCTAAAACACTCTATTGACTCCGTGGTCAACACGAGAAAACATGAGAAAAGGGGGGCAGTTATTATGTCATTTATTAAAAAAGTTACCTAATACAGAGCGGTGACATGCCCTACCTAACATGAAAGCTACCGACGGCAGTAGAATTTTTTATTTTATAAGTAATAAGACACACTTATCTCAGCCTACAGATTATAATTCAACATGTCATAAATGTAATCACAGCAATAATGATAAAATTATAAATTTTATAAAATCCAAGTGTTAGGTCACGGGTGAGTGATATACCATAAAGTCGTAACTCAAAAACGATCGAGATAACAATCTCTTAATTATTCATTAATATTAAAATTATATTTACAAACGAAAATTTCCATTTTTAGCTGTGCTGTCCGTTATTCCTCTAGGGAATTCCATTTTCATTTTACTCCTTTTTTTTTCACAAAAATTTTCCATGGAAAGTGGGAGGGGGAGGGCGGGGTTCAAGGGTTCGAGGGACGGGGGATTAGGGGGGTAAATAAACGCCAACAACTATATCAACTTTTCACACAATAAAAACATCTTTTTTTTAATATATATTAGTTATTTCTCTGTATAACTCTCGCGTACGTACGTATTAATGTAAACCTATAAGAGGCGTATCATCGTCGAGCGACCGAGGTAAATATCAACACTAATATACTTTTCGAACATTCAACAACACATATATTCCGTTAATCTCTGTTGGGGCGGTCACATAATCACTGAGTCCTTGTGTCCTGTGTCTAGGCGGCGGCGCCGGCGCCGGCGCGGGCCCGCTAGAGCTCGGCGGGCGGCAGGGGCTGCGGCGCGGTGGACACGTCGGCCACGTCCCAGATCTCCTCTAGGAACGGCGGCAGCTTCCTGTTCTTCAGCTTCAGCGATATGCACATGTTGGAGTTCTGCATGCCGAGTGTGCGCAGCTCCGACAGTATGGACAGTATCTTGCCGTAGATGACCGAGCTCCGCGGCCCGCCCGACGTCTGGTTCAGTATGTACACACGCAACGTGTTCAGGTAGTACCGCTGGATCTCCTCGACTAGCGCCGGCTGCTCGAGGCCCGGCCGGTCTGGAAAATGGAATGGTCAAAATTTTAGTTGAATGTTGCTGAAAATATAAAATATGTGTAGTTTCGTATTTTATCCTCCTCACATGTTGTAAATTTTTCGAAAATGAGATAGTAACAGCAAGGAAGTTAAACTTATTTTATACTCGTTGTAACTATTTCCATTGTATTAGGCATTCAAAGGTCGTTCCTCGAAATAATAAACAGCGAAAATATATGACGCTGAGATCAGCTATATAATACAATTTATTTAGGTCTAAATATCATGACTCCTACGCTTTGTAATAAAAGGGCGTCTTTCATGACGCCAAGATGACCTTTCTCATTATTTTATCATTATAACCTACCAGACGACAAAATATGTTACTCTCAGATACCCTGATCTCCGCCTACCCCAGGTGTATCTTCCTGGTGTGACGCATACCTATGAATTTTGATCGTAGGTGTTTGAAATTTACACCTTTTGGCGGAACATCAAAAGAGTATAATAGTCTCTGTATGTTACGAAAATAAGAGAGCGGAATACTAAAAAAAAATGTTTTGCGCCTACGTGGAAACATATTTCTTTTGAAAGCGGACAGTAATTCTTGATACAAATTGTGGATAATTGGAGCTGACTTGCGATTCACAACAACGGGCTAGTGAGGTCAGGTTAACCAAAAAACTAGTGAAAACTGTGCTGTATGCATCAAGCTGGTGTAGACTTTCAATCTAAATCAATTCTTCTGCCACACAGCATAAAGGGCAAAATCGCAGACAATACAGTTGACCTTTCAACATCAGCATTCAGGGTGGTCGGTGCCGACAAATTGCGAATAAATTTATTCTATTTTTAGGCGCGAACCCTCGAGGATTTTCATATTCCTCAGATTAAGGTTATATTCATTATGTAATGTATATTATATACTTCTTTCCAGTAGACCAGAGCTGCTTGTATTTGACAGAAAAAACATATTTTGCATATTCTAGCCAACATGGTTTACGAGCCAAATTTGTTTCGGTCGCAAACATCGTTAAATATTTTGAGACATGATAGTCTGAGTACCCGTCTGACAACAGATGAAAACCCAAAAAACGAACACTTCAAATACAGAGACGGACAACGTAGATCAAGATAAGTAGATACCCTGTTAGTTCGCTTACATGTATTAGGTGCAGAGTACTAAGACAACATCACTATCTATTTTTGGATTTTCCCACCCTCTTTGTCTACACTTCACTTCGACCCCGAATCTACAGAGGAATAGATCTGATAGCTGTATCCCAATATATTCAAAGACTGATCTTGGTTACTGCTTCAGTCATTTATGTCACACTATTCAAAATAAATATATATCCACTATCCTGGTCTTCGTCTTCAATGGTTTGTCCTCCAGCGAGTTTCCGTACGTAGGTAACAAAACGTCAATTAATTCAGTTGCAACTCACCAGAGAATATGACGATTGCCGTCAACAGCGCGTACTGCACGTTGTCGAGGGTCATGGCGTGCATGCACCGGCAGAAGTGGAGCAGGTCCTCGATGACGTACGCCATGCCCGCCTTGGCGTAGTTGTCGCGCGTGTACGCCTTGTTGTTGGCGAACAGCACGCTGTCCGTCGCCGCGTCGTAGCGCCGCGACACGCGGAGCATCATCACCTCGCTTGAACACGCCTGCGTCAAACAACGACTTGTTAGAGTCCCATGTGCTCCTGGTACCTAAGAGCTTTACTAACATGTATAACTACCCCGAAGATATAACAAGCTTAACATGAAACCACTTCCAGTAAACCTGTGCCAGTGACAGTGCGTTTATTAGTAAGGTAATAGTTAAAAGGATGTAATTGAAGTTTTTCTTGATTGAAAGTTAGTCTATTTATAACTGGTGGAACCTATCCCCCCTATAAAATTTAACAACTTACACACTGTTCACGTTTTTTGTATACGTTAACGAATTTCAAATTATAGAAAAGGGTTATTTTAAAACACAGACGAGTGGTCAATCAATCATTCGTCGCTCAAAACTGTTAACGCTATGCTTGAAATGAGAAAGTGCGTATTTTCAGTTAAGAAAGTGTTTTCGAGAATATTTATTAGACCGCGATAACTAATATAGGCTGTTACCATTTTTATATAAAAGTGAAACTACGCGGCTGAAATTATAAAGTGTTATTGTTTTTGTGTTCTACAATCTCGCGCCACGTCTCCCTAAGGAATACAGGGGTCTGTCGCGATGTTTTTGGCCTCATACAATGCCAAGTGTTAATTCATACGTACCTTGAGCAACGTGATCTGGTCTGGTTGTGAGATCTTGTCGAAGCCGGACAGCCCTTTCGCGAACTCGACGATTAGCTGAACTGTGAGTATGGTCATCTCTGTGATTTGACGGAATGGCATATCGTCCTCATCATCCTCTCCGTTCTGGAACATACATTAATAAAAATTAATATGACTATGATTGACGGGCCCTTTGGTGTAGTAGAAAACATGTCTGCCTCTATTCCTAAGATCCTGGGTACGATTCCCTGTCAGCGACAGGTACTTAGGTGATGAACTTTTAAGTATTTGTTGGTTGTGTCTGGGTGTTTTATTTATATAAGTACTTATTTTTAAAAAGTATGTATCTTGTCTGAATCCCATAACACAAGTGCTTTAGCTACTAAACATGGTATGAAGGATGTGTGTGTTGTTGTAAAAAAAAAATATTTATTTAATATAAAGATAAACCTATTACTGTTACTTACTTGTGCACTGACGACGGTAGGCAGTAATCCCCAAAGATTGACACCTATGTATAGGTAACTTGTCTTCACGATGTACAACTCACTTCGTTAGCTATGTCGTGAGTACAACAAAAATAGCGATGGGTAGTCAAAATACCAAGGTAGGCAGTGCCACGCCACTGCTGTTACTATATTTACCCGAATATACTTCATGACTACTACACAATTTCCTCGCTACGAGGGCTAAGGCCCGCTCTTCTGCCACCACAATGGCACATTCCATTATTTCGGGCCAAAACATGCAATCCCTTTTCATTCCTCTGTTAGGTAGACATTTTTAAGGAAAATGACCACACTTCACCAACGTGACGTGGGCATCGCCGAAATAGGGACACACTGTCTACATGTTCCACAAATATCTTTATTTGTGGAACATGTAGACATATGTTATTGTAGTAAAAGATTTAGTATTCGCGTCCATATTGTTGACGCACCTTTTTGGTATGCGAGTTTCCTTACTATAATTTCCTTCAACTATATCGTGGTGTAATGCAAAGGCTTAGTTGGACTTTTTCGACTGTTTTGCAAAAGTCAAAGTAGTTGCGTGCCGTATTTGTAGTGTAAACAATAAATGCACATAATTCGGCTAGTCTCAAAGCTGTGTTCTTTAAATCCGCCGCTGTAACCAAAGTAAAACGCTGTAATAAAAGTGTGTAAAGTAAAACAGTTTAAATCTCTCTCGGTTCAGCCATGACGTCCACTGCTGGTGGAAATGCCAGTAATCGCCACGCTTAGCCGTAGTGTTGTGGTTCTACTCCCAGAGAGCGCTGCTGCCCGTCCTCTGGAAAGTTCCATCGGTCTACTCTTACGACCCCCGCGACGGGAAAAGTTGGGCTGGTGACATATGTATAAATTATATTCGCCGTCATCGCCCAGCTCTCTCGGTTTATTACAGATAAAAAAGAAGATTTCAATGACAACACACATACCTGTGTAACTCTTTTCAGATCTTCCTCTGAAGGTTGCTCGTAGCCGTCCTGGTACCAGAGTAGCCTGGCCACCAGGAACTGTTGGTTCAGGGTTAAGGGGGGGATGTTTTTGAGCCGGTTCTGCTCCATTAGCTTATCTGACAGGTACCGCGGAATCACTTCGTGCTGAAAAGAGACAACAATATCGTCTTGTATGCTCCTCGGAATGGTTCAGACAAGGACTGCTGGGAGTGGACTTGCAACTTTAAAAAGGGCTTATCAAATTATCAATAACAAATTAAGTAACTGTCAAAACCTATGAAAATAATTATAAACAAGTTAAGTCAGTTCAAACAAAGTGTCACTTTCAGTTTTTGACTGTACTACGAGTATAACACAGTTGTAACAAAAAATTTATAAAACATGTTGTTATGGTGAATTTACTGACTCAGTAAACTAGGTACCCAAAACACCCAATTTGTAACATGAAAATAGATTTAGACATCATCCTATTATCTGGAAAATAACGTGGTAATAACGTGATTTTGGAGCGTGACATTACAATAACGGGTTCCTAAAATAAGATATAGATTTCCCCGAATACATACAATTATTTTCTGTTATTGATGAGAAAACAACCAATTTTCTTGGGCGTATCCGTTCCACGACGTAACATTTTCGGCCGAATGTTTTATATTACATGTTATATTTTTTTCAATCAAATTCTCAACCAGGTAATAAATGGACAACTATAATGGAGGGGTTTTTTATGGATTCACCGCCCACGAGTGCTGTGTACCTACAATACAGAATAAATCAAATTACCTAAGTATTCTGATAGCTTTTCTGTAGAATTGTTGTAAACATTGAGTACATCTGTAGCTTTACTCACAATTCTGGCGGCTTCGGGCGGAGGCGGATCACACTGCATGATTGCTGGCAGGTGGTCGTCTATCGTGGTGGTGCTGACCGGCAACTTGTCCTTCTCCCGCTGTGCTTTCTTCTCCTTCCGCTTGATGGCGCACTGAGTCTCCGGCACCACGCACTCCGGCCGCATACCCACCGCTAGGCACTTTTTCAACCGACACTCTTGACACTTCCGTCGCATGTACATGTCCATTTCACACGCATGTCCGAACTTACATATATACACAGCGTTCTTAGTGACGCTCCTTCTGAAGAAACCTGAAACAACACGCCAACACTTCAGTAAGTACTTATTACAAAGTTCACGGCCGACTCAAAAACAAGGATCTCAGTTGTCGGTACGTAAGCGTACGTAAGTACCTACCTACGTAAGCCTAAACCGTACATATGCAAGGTTGACTCAAAGGCAAGGGTCAATGACAGCGAGAGAAATAAAATACAATAACAACTGTACTGTCAATTTTTATTATAAACAATCGAGAGGACAGCGGAACGATCTAAATTGGCATTAATTGCCGTGGTCAAATGGGATGAACGAGGGGCGGTCTGCGCTGGATGTAGGTACCCAATTCAATTCGTAGGCGTCGAGTAGTTTTGTTATCGCGCACTAAAGTTGGGTATGGAGGTAACCGGGTTGGCTCACCGTCGTCATTGGACAGTAGACGGGCACCAGACAGCCATTATGACGCGCTTGCAACGAGTGCAACTGCACACATTACCTAGCCAACACAATGAGGCAATACGAGCAATGCTGAATCGGATGTCGTGGGCGATAAGCGTACACGCTCTTTGTCAAGTTCACGTACGGCATTGTGGAGTAGTGAGGGAGTGAGTGGCTCACCTTTGCAACCTTCACATGTGAGCGCGTTATAGTGGTAGCCGGAGGCTCTGTCCCCGCACACGAGGCAGAGCTCCTCCTGCTGCCGCGGCGCGGGGCCCTTCTTCTGTCTCCGCGCCTCGCCATCGTTACTGCACCCGTTTACACTGGACGCCGGCGACAGCTCTTCACGACCTGGAACAATTTAATATACAATTTTAGTACATTATACATAAATTATACTATAGGTATCGTACCAAAACTTCGCATCACAGGCGCCACTAAAACGTCTAAAATCGGAGTCAATAAAATTTGCATACAGGCTTTATGAGAGTCGAGTGCTCTTACGCAGTATGTTTATTCGACGAAAAGAATGTTTTGAAGCGCGCAGTGGCGACTGATTTTTCGGCAGCAGGGTCGACGCTTCCTGCCCAAACAAAAGGTGGCTAGACCGACCCGCGCATACTGATGAGTACGCCATATTGATATTCAAGTCGCAAGCGAGAGATGGGGTGCGGGATGCGTGATGCAAGAACAATCATCAATTGTTGATCATTCCCAACTCCTAAAGAAGAACTATTGAGCATAAAGAATTCGTTGGCATGAATCCATATAGACAGACAATCTCGCTATTCCTTGTTACTCATGGCGCTCGCCATTGATTCAGCTTTAAGAAATTCATTTTTCTTCTTTTATATCGTTGCAATCGGTGGACGCGACGAATAAATCAAGCTTGAGTGAAGGGTCTTGAATTTTCTCTTCTCGCCATTAATTTTATTTACATTTTTATTATAATCAGCATCGGATGAGCTTGAACGCCCCCGAACTGGCGGGTCTTTGGCCGCAACTCCAGCAGCATTACGCAATCGGCTAAAATAGCTCAAACGCTATGTACAATATAATTATACATAGACGAGAAAAAACAAAACCCACGTGAATTCTAGCTCATTACCCCTAATATATATGTATAATTAAATGTGAAATTGACTCATGAACGTTGGAACGACATAACGTATGGAAATTACGTACTTCTCTATGAAAGTTTAGCAATGTTTATAATTTCACAGGGTAATAAAATTGAAATCGTTTAAAAACGTTGACCTTGTTTACTATTACTGTGCCAATTCTATTACCTACGATTATTAATAATATTGTCATGCATATAGATAGAATTGGTATTGAGTAAAGAGGTCAAGAATATGGATCTGTCACGAGTCGCAAGGCTGGTTTCAGTAAAACGAACGGTTATTGTGTTACCATCTAGCAATGTCAGCGCTAAATATATTCGTCTTTGTACTGACCTGTACACGAACGCACGAAACTGTGTGTTCATTTTTATTTATCTGCCTTATCCAGCCAGTGTGTGCTCTCTAGAAGTCTAAATTGGAATGTAGCATAGTTACTGGCAAGTATTTTTTTTCTTAATGGAAGATTTGTCACGTTTTGCGCAACGCTCCACGTTTCTGTTTTGCGTGTTCTTAAAAAAGTATTAATTAGTCGTACGAACGACTACTGTGCGAAGTTGACCAGCCGCCATTTTAATTCATAAATGCAACATGTCCGACTATTGCAGTGACATAACTTGATGTGCCTCTCGGTGAAAGTGAGAGATCGGCGAGAGATTTATTATTAACATCACATGAGCGTACTGCCAGTAATGTTGCTTGCAGCTTTCTCGGTAAAGTAAATTACCTAGAACATTCCTCAGATGTTATTTTCTTTATTGTGGCTTGTCATTATGCCCGGGACATTCATTACACGTTAACTTATTATAATTATTATGTTCATGATATGAATTAGTCATTCGACATTGCACTTATAATATTCAACGACTGTTTTCGTTTTAACTATTGTATTGCTGTTATCTTGTTACTTAGTGCCTACGTTAAGAGTTAGACACGAAAGAAAGGTAAGTAATCAGAAGTTGAATGTACGAATGACCGAGTCAGTGTGTTATTACGACTCAGCTGTTCAATGTGTTGCGCTGGCGCATCGGAAGGTCTAGTTTGCGTGGTTCGTTGGAAGTCGCCGCGAGTCGGCCGCGAGAACGAGACGCAAGGTGTGTGCGAGCGAGACAAGTGGTCGTGAACTGGGGGCAGCGTGCGGCCTTGACTCTTGCCGGCGCCCCCTCTCGCTCCACTCAGCGCGCAACCATATTTATGATAGCATCAAGCACACTAGACATGAGATACTCTACCATTTCTACCACATCTAACAATAACTTGTTTTTCCTCTCACGCGAGTTTAGTTTTTGTACGGTTGGTTAGTTTCTCTAAAAAAGGCATGAGACTTGAATGTGCGAGCGCAGCGCAATTTCTCACAGAATACCTGAATTGGAATAACTTCAATAATAAGAACTCGGGAATATTTTTTGTTTTTAGTTCAATTAGCTGCAAAAGTAAAGAAACAGCAGGATAATCATAAAGGCCAAACTTTCTTCTGTGACCTCAACGCAGTGTAATAATTTCTCGGCCGCTTGAGCATCTAGTGAAAGTTGCCCAAAGTATTGCACAAGACCACAATATAGTCAACGTAATTGAAATTCGGGTGCGTAGCGAAAGTAAGTAAGCAGTGGACGCACGTGACCGGCGGCGAGGATTCAAACTTATCCGCAATAAGACAACACCCACATCAACAATTGGCAGTGGAAAATGAAAAAAAAAAACTGCGCGTTGCATTAGAAAAAGTGTTTGCACGTAAAGTCAGCCATTCGTTGCCGCGGCATTCAAGCAAATGTTACTTTCTACAATACTTTCTAGCCAGAGATGTGGGCCGGCGCCGGCGCAACTAGAGCGATCGGTTTCTCCGAGGGAAAATCAGATTGAAATAGAAATCGCGGTGAAAATCGACATTTTCGCGTCACACGCGTGGAAATCTCAGCTCGGCAGGCGATAGCTCGCAAAAAGATTATGAAAGTCTGAAAAAATGAAGCGAGAGCGACGCCACTACATGCATTCGCAATACCTGTGCACGATACACTTGAAATTAATGCATTACTTAATATATTCCACTACGCATTATTAAGAGAAATTTCAGAGAAACGATATTATAGGTACGATTCGTCCCAAGGTATTGGACAAACTTCCTGTGTAACCAAAACGTGACAAGGAAAAAGTAGACCTTATTGTCTTAATCATTTACATGATTTTGAACCTTAGCTGCGGTAGACCATACGTCAGAAGCAGTGACTATGACTATGCATATTAAACAAGCCAATATAACGTACCTAAAGGTCGGGTAAAGCCCTTTTTCATTATACATGCGTAGATTTCAGTTAGCTCAGGGTCGCTCCTAATTGATCCTTTGTAGGATCAGCTGTATTAACCGTGTATGGGATGTAGACACGTAATGATGAAATTTTATTGCTTCCAGACTCAATACACAGAGATTGGATGAGGGCAGATAGAATACACTGAGCTAGTAATTATATCACAAGTGTTTACCGCAGAGGGCAAAGGTAATTTGGTTAGAACTGATACTATGTTTCCCGACGTAACGTAGGGAGAAGGGAATCGAGATAGGGGGCGGACGCACATGGAAGTGTCTGTTTCCGTTGACACTGAACCATCATCCGGCACTCATTTGTCTCACCATCACCTTGTCAACATGAAAAAAAAAATAAAGAATGCTTTCGTAGGCCTGTTGTAATAACATTTTCCTGTATCGACTTCTGTTATTCAGATCTTTGATGAATCCTCCTTTGAGTGTACATATATGTAGGTATTAATTTTTTTAGAGGCGTAACCGTGTTTTTTAGGAGATTAAGTACCCGATTTAAGAATATTTTTAATATCAAACAAATAATAGCAAATGTCTATGTGAAAGTGACATAAACTCAAGTCTGTATTGTTAAACAATCATCGCACTGTCTCTTTTACACAAACACTATTAGAGCGAGACCGACGATACTTGAACAGACATGTGCTTGAGGGGAGTTTCAGAATACGGATCTAAAGATGATTTTATGTTTACTAAAAAAAACCAGATGTAGTTTTTGACAGCCTTTAGATAAGATCCCAAATATCCGTTTACTGGTACTAATGCTGTTTTTCATGTTCCATAAATAGTTTCGTTCTAATGAAGACCACGCTCCGACGCCTATCGCGTAAACAGGGGAACTCTCGTAAATAGTTGGGGGAATAAAATTAGAAGCCCACGACTGCGATGGGAAATGATAATGTAGAGGAACATTACAGTGCACTCTATTCTGACCTATCACGTTTGGTATTTTATATTTAAAAATATTGTTTTCATTTTTAAACAATTTGTTATGTTATTACTTAAATGGAAAAAATATGAAATTCAGAAAATAGGTAAAATAATAGACAATGTTTTAATCAGGTCACTCTATGATTTAAACATGTCTTACATGAACGTTGGAGACTCATTTCAGAAAGGAAAGGCACAGTCTATTCATCCATTTAAAATGAGTAATTTAAACGTATGATATCTGTAACTTTAAACGATTCACAGTTCAACGAAATTCTTTGTTGTCTTAGGTCATAAATATCCTTTCAAGTTTAATAGGTCAACGACTTTACGTACATAAAAATCAATAATGTGTCTCGGTTTACAGTCTGTGTCGACGTACTTACTTAACACGAACTATTTTGTTGTATTTAATACCTTCGCTAACTGTTATACATGTATAAATAGGTATATTATAGTAATCGCTAGTGTAATTATTGATAAAGCCGATAGCAGCAAGTTAATGTTCTCGTTTCCTCGAAAACAAAACAACCACAATAAAGAAAGACGTTTTAAGGGAAATAGTTAACTGTTCTTATCGAAAGTGGTTACGAGCACGTAAACGTGACCAGATACTGTTCTAGAGTGTCATGTACGTAGGTCCACTTTAGCCTGTTATGTAATCTTGATACACCAAAGCGTTTCTAGGTCATTAACATTCCAGTAAAATGTCTACGGAAAGTTCTCATTGTTCCTGGCATAGACAAACAAGAAAAGAGGTTACAGAATCATTCGGTAACAACGTTGAATAAGAAAACTTTTTGCTCACTCCGACTTGTTTGAAACTCTGGCCGCAAACAATTAAAATAACATTGTTGTGTGCAAAAAAATATGTATTATAATAATGTAGGTACATTTTGAAACGTAGTAACGTGCAATCACATTACTTATCTCTCTCACTCATACCGATTCTAAGCTGTTGGAATAACTTATTTGATTTATGTACGCATAACGTGATCACGGGTTCACTGAACGCATATCGGCTGCCGATAACGTAAAGACAAAATTATTGATGTAATAACATCAATTAAATCATGTATTCACCATTTTAAAATCGTATTCTGGAGCATTTGCGGCCGGACAATGTTTTATTTATGTTTGGACGACATTGCGCATTGCTTCCATAAAGTAAGTCTCTGTAAGAGAATAATTAGAGACAGAAAAAGTCGGAATTCACGCCAGGAGGGCCTCCCGACGTGACCAATACTCTTTAACGAGCAAAAAGCTAAAGAAACAAACCGGGCGGCGGCGGCGGCGGCGGCGCGTCGTCGTCAGCACCGCGCAAAGATTGTAAAAAACTGGTATACCGACTTGTGAAGGCCTAAGAAACGCCAGTCACGCCGGCAAATACCTTTTTGTAATATAACTAACGCGGGCTTTGGATTTTGTTCCACGCCATTGTTATAATGGGTGTACGCTCAGATGAATTCTTATAAGAATGTCAATGGCAACGCTCCCCCTTTACGAAGGAGAGTTTTTTTCTAACTGAATACAGAAATACGTTGAGAGAAAAAGCACCTTATCACATTTCAGCGCCATTGAATTTAAATTTAATTAGTAACTCTATAAGTATGATTTTTATGAAAGAAAAACGCGGCCGGTCGTCGACAGCGCACCTCGTGGTAACTATGTCATGGGCCCAGCCCACGCGCAACGAAGGTCGACCTCGGCTTGCTCTCATCTCTAAATAGGAGTATCCATTAATACTCTCATAATAATGCTTCTTTCTTACGTAAAACGTCGCTAAAAGCCACTAATATTTAAGAGAAGTGAGCACGTAAATTGCGATGAAAGCTGTTGCGAAGTTGTATTATCATTTTCATGAGAAGCGTTGCTTTTTCCAAAGAGGTCTTTTTTCTTGTTGCTATATTGAGATAATTACCAACCTTTCAGGGGCGCAAAGGACACACCATATAAAAACGTGTTGGGTATGCCAAGCGATACGCAACCGTATAATAATGTATATCGGTGACGTCAGAATGATGGATGGTCGCCATGACGAAGCGAAGATATTGAGCATACGTTTCCTCCCACATAGTTATAGGTAATAATCTGCCTTCCTTATTCCATTACATTTTATGCACACGACATATCATATCTAAGATAGCCACAAAAATGTATATCTCGCGGTATTATCCGATTACATCTGTATATCCACATCACACAAGTATTTTGTGATTTTGGACACAGAAACATTCAAATTAAATATAAGTAGATAAACTATTATTACAATATGTCTATCAAAACTAAATATAATTAAGGATTATTGCTTGTAGTTTAATAAACGATTTCGATATCACCGGAATCTATTTCAAAGACATTAATTGAAATAAATGGAATATGGAGTTTACCTTCCGTGAGGTGACGGGGCGTGGGCACAATGGAGTCCCACCCACACCACAAAGCTATGGAAAAAAAACAAGACAACCAACACTGAGTTGAAACGCTAAAGTTACTATCATACTGTTTGAAGTCGTGAAATATTGGAATGTTTTATCATTTGTTCAGCTTATATATTTTATTTAAAAATCGCCAAAGACTTTCGATGTAAGTTTACTCTAAGTAGATAGTATACAATTAACATCATTATTTGAACGAAAGTTTTACATAAAAGCTACAAAGGAATATAAAATACATTTTTCTCGCTCGACAATTGCATAATGTAGAGAAATCTTCAATATTATCCTATTCCAACCAAGCGTTGATATAGCAAGACATTCCACGGTGAGCACCGACCGGTTCTCACAGTTTATGGCACTCGATATAAATAGACCGACCACTGAATCCATCTTCATCACTACATTCAAACTGTAGCATTCGCACCAAACGATGCAGACATGCATTGATGTTTTCACCAACAAATCATAAAACCAAAGTGCGTTCAACGGAAGCCATTACAAAAAGCTAAATTCTCTACACCTCGAGTGTGTGCGACTTTTGAAATTGTTCACTATATTTAATTTTATAATATTCTTAGTGTGGTAGAGCAATAAGAGGGTGTGAAGTATAAAAAATGTTAAGATATTCGCGAAGGCACTAGCGGAAAGTTCCATCTTCAGTAAGACAAAGGGGACAAGATGCCAGAAGAATTTATTGATCTCTACCATCCGCAGCAAGGTTCCCTTACTCGTTCTCAGATCTGTCCCAACCAAATGAACGGTCAATCAGTATAAATTACTTGATGCTTGTTGAATGCTACTTGATACGCATCAAGACAATGTCTTGTTATGGTCTTAGACCATAAAGCAGTCTAATCAATGTTGTTTTGTTAGAGATATGAGCTGACAGATTGCCGTCTATTGCGCCACAGGGCTTGTGATCGATATCAAATGGAAGGTTTATAGCAGTTGGTGCAATATTCATTGAAGACAAGCAGATATTACTGATAATTGATAATATCAGCATCTATTATAATATTGCTGCTTCATGATAGTTTCAAGATGAAATTAACTTTCACTTTGGTTTCTTCAGATTTTCGCCAAGATTTGTGTTATAATTTTTCGTATCTTTGTACTTCTCTGTGCATATTCTAAATAGAGGTGGAACATCAGATATAATTAACCGGCACCACAAGCTAAATTAAATTAGTATTCCTTTAGTAGAATTCTCATCGTGAATGAAAACAAATGTTCCAATTACATTAGGAGCCACGCAATGCTGAATAATTTGCAAAGAAGGTGAGTTATGTAAGGAGCAGGGTACCACGTGGGTTAGGGCAATGAACTGTGATGTTTTTATCGTCTATCACATTTAAATGAATAGCACTGATAATTCGGACAAAATCGCATGATAACGCAAAACGCTTTTCCGAATTTCAAGAGTTTATCGCATGATGATTGTCATAGTAGTATAATGTAGAGATATTACGAATTGTTCAAAGCAAGGTTCTAAAAATACAAAAGAAATAATTAAATATTACAAATATTTCAACGCGATAGGTACTTGATATAAGCAATAAACCGAATTAAACACTCGTGCAATAGAGAGAGGAACGGAGTCACCGTCCCAGTTCTCTTTTAGGTTACATAAACCAACCTTGTGACGTCGAAAGAGGTCAATGGCGCGGTGTGCTGGTTGCTAGATAGCTGCTGGGGTATTATTATGATCAAGGTTTCAATCTCCATCGTGCTTTTGACCCTAGTTGCCGTGTAAACGCTCGGAAATAGTAAACAAGTGACTATGACGACACAACCAATACACGTGTTCGATGTTTTACCTGAACACGGGACATGGCACACTCTGAATTGTTGACTCGTGAGAAATCGTAGCTTGGAACACAGTCGATACGTTTCTAATGCCGTCAGGGCCGTGCTCGTTATAGGAAGTGTTGAGTTTTATTGCTCAACTATTTTGAGAACCATGAAACTTTATATTCGTTGACCGGCAACCACGTCTAGCTGTATTGAGTGATGCTTCGTTTAAAACAAAGAGTTTTATGCAGTATAAATCAGTCGAGTGACAAACTGATTCCGTTGAGTGTTATAGTAAATCTCTTCTAACAAAACTTATGTTGTTGTAGTCATTGAAATGCATCACTGCGTTACTGTTATCTACGAAGTAAGGTGACCTAAATGATAAGATTGTCACAAATGACTCGATTACGTGCACACATGCGACTGTATTTATACGCACAGGCAACAGTGTGTCTGTGTGAGTAGCGCTCCGTACAATGACATTGCCGACCTTGACTAGTGCCTCGTATATCAACACATACACACACTATTGCGTCTACATCACCATTGGCAATAGGAATGTGTGCGTCATGGACGTATTTAGCGTCCGAAGCAATTATAACCCGACAGATTTTAGTTGCACCCTCAAAGTTTAATGTTTCAAAATGGTAGTTGAATGTTTATTTTCGCTGTTTTAATGTACGAGTCGCTGAAGGCGTGGTACTTGATGCTCGTCCGAGATAAAATGAATTGAAGGCATTGAGTGTAGTGCTTGAATTGAATATTTTTATGAGCTGGTAGTCGGACGTGGTGCGTAGAAGATTCCTGTGCGCTGTTCCGATAGAGTGTAGTTCAACATACGATAAGGTAAATGCCGAGCGGCGCGACACACCTACATTAAAATATAGAGCGGCACAGCACTGCACGTCCAAGGCCAAATTGTATTAATAACACAAAATGAAATTCTCGGACGGTAAACAGAGAGAAAGTAAGCAGTAATCCTGTGTCTCGCCGCGCCGAGGAAAACAAAATACTTCACTGCGCCATGCTGCTGCTGTAGGCCGTGACTCAGTCGACCATGCGCCTGAGTAAACAGAAACTAATTAGCACAAGGGTTAATGTTGCGTGTAAAAATATGGCTGTTTGGATATAAAATGTTTTCAAAACGCTTTCAGCGGACAACACGATTTGCCTTTTAAAGTAAAACCTTGATAAAGGACACCAAGTCTAGCGAAATTGAAAAAACATTTTCGACAAACACAAGAGGAAGGAAACGCTTCTACGCCTCTCCAAATATGGTGCTCGCCGTAAAATCTGAATATGTTAAAACATTGTGTAAGAGCATCCCGCACGACGGGACATGAGTCACGACATTGGTACGACATTAGAACATTATGACGTACTAAAAATTTAAGAGGCACCTGCTAAAAACCGCCAAGTGTAACTTCAATAATGTATTGTACTGCATCGTACAAAATACGACGTAAGTGATATCTCGGCAGCGCAACCGAAGCAGTGGCAGCCATGGCAATGGCATTTCGAACAAAACAACGCGCACCGTGAGATAGAAGAACTCAACCATTATGAACCCAGTCACGTATCAACTATGTAGCGTAGTATTGTATGCCGACGGGCGGTAGTTTCCGCATAAGATACGTAACTTATTGTACCTTATACCGACAAGACACTTACTGAAAAATGGGACGAATCATTTATGAAAAGAAATTCCCAATACTGATTTTACATACATATAAGCTTTGATATATACCCAGAGGGTATCATTGACATTTTTAGTCCTTTTGATGTTCAAAGAAAGTTAAATTCTATACTGCAATAATGTTCCTTCTGCAAAATTGGAAGATATTACCAACAAAAAAATCTAATGGTAACGAACTTAATTATTTTTCGCTAGAAACCCACCAAATTAGGGTATTGATTTTGCGTTTAACATGAACTCATCGTGAACTGTGCGCTAGGAAGAAAGAAAGCTAAGCTGGTATCAATGAAAACGTTTTGTAGTATCCGCGCAGTAGTAGTAAATGTTCTTCTTGTTTGCTATAGTCGGACAAACGACGTTACCCAACGAATCCTTATTGAATCTGCGAACCGATGTAGACTGCTAACATGTCCTGATATCGTTACCAATGTCCGCGACGCTCGTTTTCTAATTTTGTAACGATACGTGTCAAGAATACTTTTAAGAATGTTTTCAGAAATAGTTACTCGATTTTTGTAACCACCATTAACGAATTCTGTCTGTATTTTACGTTGAAAGGCGTCAAAACGTATGATTTACGTTCATTTGTGACCGATAAGATCGTTATATCCGGGATCAGATCTCTTGTTAAATGAACAATACACTATGTAAGGTATCTATATATAGGTTTTTTTTGCTAAGTAGTTACTCACAGATAATATCGAAATAAAGACTAAAACGACAAAATATTCAGTGAAATAATCGTTAAAAAGTACAACCATGTACGTTTTCACTGCACGTCTAATGTGTTAATGGGAGGACATTTTGTTTGTCTTCCATTGGGAATTACCTCACGAAAAGAGAATAAAAATCTTAGTTTGAATAAAATAAAACTTAGTAAGTTCGTGAGTGTGAGGGTTTCGTGACGAAACAGACATTACATGAAATGTACCGACACGGCCCCTCATTTAAAGGAGACACTTCCTGTTGGAGGAATGTACTACTGATGCACAAGTCCAGTTAGAACTTGTTGAAGATAATGTGATGGAAGAGTAGTGATTTCAAGATTTTTACTGCTATCAAAGAGCGAGATAATAGAGCTAACAAGCAGAGCGACGATGTCAGCGCGTGCGCACCGATCCACGACGCGCGCTCGACCGCATTTCCGCCAGGCTTCCTAGACGCAAACCTCACTCTCTGCTCGGATACTATTTCAAAACCAACCCAGTAAAATGAGTAACGAGCCCCGCAACTAATATCGCTCTTTACAATTCTAACCATGAAAGGGTTAAAACGATTAGATTATACACCCGAGGGGGTTGCCAAATCTAACGCTTTAATTTACTTATAAAAAAATATGCGTGGACCCGGCTGGTGACGACAGCTGCAGATGTCTAGGCTGGCTGGTGTATAGTTAGTTATATTATTATTCGGCCACCGCACAAAATGTACATAAATCGTTGCCAAGTCAAATCAAACTATAACATGACGGCGGTTTTTAGGCATACACGCGCCTTCCTTTTATATGAACGCTCCTGGGTGCATTGTGTGCGTACATGACACGACTGAAAGGGTTCATTTATTATTATGTTACTTGTTCATTTCGGCGTATCACTGCCGGAATATTTTAAAAGGAAATTTATTATGCTGACTCTACATGTCCATTCTCTACACGAAAAAAAAAACTTCACAACAAACGTTCATCTTTAAAGTCAATTGTGAGATTAATTCTGTCTAGTTACGGCTTTTCATAATCGGATCAGTTCAAAGTACATCGGTTTCGGTTAGGTGTTTCTGGCAATATTTTTTTTTTCTTCAACAGAGCAGCGGCGTGTCAAAAAACCTCGACGACCTTGGCGCCCCCGCGCGGTAAAAACGTTCACCTCAGAGGCCCAAAGTACGATACCAATTCGTACCATGGACCTATTCACTACCCGTGCTATTGTGTTAAACAACGTTGCTGAATAGGTGTCGGAGTAGCTGCTAATGGCTATTTATAATAATGTTTGTAGTTGCCTTAGACAAGGTAGTTGCACACGAGGTTAAAGTATTCCCATTATTTCCACGAAGCTGTTTTGACAGAGATCACCAACCGAGGACGTTTTTCCGTATTGCGTCATAACATAACTGGTGAAGCGAAATTATTCAAGTCACCGCGACACAAAACCGCCGAGATAAGGCCATTAACATTGCGTATTGGTTTACTGTAAGATAATCTTTTAATGGATATTGAAAAAACATCTATTATACGCGTTGATTGTTAATGGATGTTTATCACCCTACAGCTTTGTGTGTGAATTTATGAATTACATGGAATATAGAGGATTCTTAGCTCTTTCTTCGCGTGTAAGTACATACTTCATAGAATGAGAAAGGGCATATACCTATGCCTGTTCAGATAAAACGTCACCCCTTTCTTCCTGAAGGGTTAAAATGTGACTTATGATAACGGAAAACTTTGGTCATTTGTTCATGTGAAATTGATAAAAGTAGAAAAAGATTTAAGATTTAGGACACACGTGATAGGTGTTTATAAACGTGTGTGTTAATAATAAATTTAAACATTTACTTACGGTAATTTTCAACTAGATGATTCAATTGGGCTTGTTCATTTCTAATAAAAAGTTGAGACAGGTAAAAGTATTCAATAAAACAATGTCGCTTATGTTTCTGGTCAGAACTTTACGAAGTTTAGGCAAATCTATTCAAATTCTTAGTTAACTACTTAATTAGAGATTTTTAGGTTTTGTTGCGGTAGATTGAGTTAAAAATCATTGGTCGGATGTGTTTTATTTTGGAGTTTAAAGGGTTTATGGAAGGGATTAGGGAATCAGACATTTAAATCTAAACTAAATAAGCGAGTAGTCACTGAAATTGCATATCAAATTGCATACCTATTCAGTAAAGTAAATCCGTCATTAGCTTAACAAATTGTAGCGAATACAATGTCTTAATTAACTTTTGCCATTTTGTAACATTAGGTAGGTACATATTTTATTTTTATTAGGTGATTATTCAGAATTTTAATTATTACTTGTCTGTTAAGTAGTTTAGCAAGTTCAAAATGGACAATACAGTTCTTACAGTAATGCTTTCACGACTAATTCGATTACGTTGATAAAATAAATTGGTTTTGAAGTTCAAATAATTTATATAATCAGACCAGCTGCAGCCCTAGCACGCGCGTCAAGAAAGACAAGACATAGAACAAAGACGCGCTCTGATTGGCTGCTATGTCACACAGCGTGCGACTTAAATTGTTTCAACCGATCGCAGTGGTATGTCTTGTCATTTCTTTCTTAGAGCGCTTTGCTAGGAGGCTGAAGTGACGAAATACTTTCGAGATAACATACATACAGGTACCTATGCCCTAATAATGCACGTTGCATTAAAGATTGTGGAGCTAGTTTCGTTTTCGTTCAGTTTATTAAGAAGTAACGACCACATAGGACAAGACGTAGTACTTATTGATTCCTAATGGAACAACAGAAGGCCTAGCACGGACACCTAGTAAAAGTAAGTACACGCTGTGATTGGCAGTTATGTCGAGCTTAGTGTGATTTCGCATGTTTCAATTAATCTTGTCGTATCTTCATTGGAGTGCTTAGCTAGGGTGCCAGGCGTGACTCATGTAGGAACACGAGTGGACCACATAACGAAGAAAAATTACTTAATAAACTAAGTTCAAGAGCATATGTGATTCGTTGAAGAATGCTTAAGACATATTAGAACCGGCTATAAAAGTACAACCGCACTATTAAAACGCCCGCATCGACTAACAAGTTAAAAGGATAATACACAATATACTAAAGTTAGTAAATGCGTCAATAAAAGTTTACACAGTTGCTATGAGGTATGATTGTCTCGAAACACAACTAGAGTTATGCGGGCTTAATCGATTTTAATACCGGCCAATTATTAATTTGTTAAGAGGAAAGTACGAAACGACGTTTTTCGACTACAGCCTTTTGCACATATTTTTCTGATGCCGTGCTTAACTTGATTGATGGATTTTGATAAGATTTAATTAGGCTATGCTATGAATCATGTGAAAGAATTTTCATTGCAATTGGCAAACGAACGAGGCAAATTATAAGTATATTCAAGTAAGATTCATCAAACCTAAAATTAATTTACAGACAATTGATTATTTCTTTACTATGGATGTTGGTCTTCTTAAAATATTTAAATCTCCAATACAAATTGTATTGTATCATACAGTACCAAAGTGTTCGCTTTGAATGGAATGTCTACGGAAGATAACGAAGAGGCCGAATCAATTAGACCACTCAGCCAGCAAAAGGCCATGGTGAAGTGTATTTGTATGTTTTATCTCCTGGTACTTTTGGATTTCCAAGGCTTGGGCAAGTGTTTATACAAAAATATGTACTTAATCCAGAATCACATTCACAGAGAGATTAGTCTCAAGTTACTTAAATATCTCAAAAAGATCTTTCAGATGTTCCGATAGAGCTATCAATATACCCTATTTATTTTAAGGAAACTCTTAAAAAGATAATAATATCGGCGGATGAAAAAAATACCACTGCGCCACTTGACTGGCTACGGTCCAAAAAATTCCCTGCGTTGTGTACATAAATCGACATACAAGAGGAGGAATTCTGCAAATTTGTAATTTACGTCATACGAATGTCGACCGAAAATCTTGTAGAGACGTAGGCAGAAATACGTGCGTGAGGTGTCTGTGAGGTCGGTGCAAGTGAATCTGGAGCACCAATATAATTTGAGCTCCAAGACATACTGAAAACTCTACGTAGCGACAGCTCAAAAGTAGAGTTGAGACGCACACGACTGTACAGGAACAGAAAACACGTATCTCTGCGACTGAAGACCGAGATGACATTTTATTTTGATCGCTCATACGTGAAGAGCAAACTCTCAAGGAAACTTCTCAATAAATACTCTGGAGACAACAACCGGAATTTCGGCGTATTAGTTACGTTCTCTTATTACAATTTTGATTAATAAACCACTTTTCCTCAATGTTTTAGCAATGCGGAAATTCGCGGTTGGTGACAAAACCTCGTTCCTAGTTTTGTTATTAATCATGATCAGATTTGTTTATACTTGGGTAAAATTATAATTTAATGTGAAAAGCATGTGGCAACGGCCTTTTTTTCTAAAACATTTTCGTTTAATCTGGCAACTTGGCAAAAATTAGGTAATGGACATCGAACTACATCTTCGAGATACCAAACGCTTATGGCATTATCGTTCCAGGTCAGTATTATCAAGGAATTAAGGGACCCTGTGGAATTGACCACTGTTACCCTGTATCGTGCTTCCGGACAATTTAAGCGAGATTAGCCAAACGCCGAGTGCTTTGTCTCCAACGAGTGTCGAGGTACTATTCTGTTAGGAACTTGTTTATGACTTCGCAACAGACATGTATTGAGTTACTAACACGAATGGGTAGATCAAGTTAGTGTAAATTCGTTTGTAACATTACAAAGTACACAATATAAAATAACAACCGATTCGTAGATGTAACAAACGTAAGCTCATCTGTCAGTGCATTATAAATCACATAACCCTACAATAAAATAGTTCTAAAAAGCAATTCTTCATGCAGTGCGATAACTAGAGGGGTCATGGCTGATGATTGCCCGGTAGTGTCTGGCCTCGCAATAAATCAATTTTGTTTTCCACAAACAACAATGTGCCGGCAACACTCACGCCTCTTACATACACGTACCTTCAATACATTATCCCAAACATTGCAGCCGTGATACAATCTCAGAAGTATTCTAAACCGGTCGGACGGGACCGGTCGAAATACTTAGAACGAGCTTTTACTTTGTTTATTTGAGTTACTTACTTACATGCTCAGAGCAAATTGGTGGTATTTTTTTTTTTTAATAATCGGTAAGAGCGAGTAATTTTCCTCTCTGAGATTACTCATTTCAGGTCATTTGAAAATAATCATTTCGAAACGTTTTTGCTTGAGCGAGTTGTTTTTCGGCAAAGAAAGCCTGGTGGTAACTTTGTGTTTAATTATCATGAAAAAAGTTTGCATTGTTCATGATAAAATAACAAAATAAGTAGGTAGGTACCTAGTTAGTAAAATACTTATGTAGCATTCCACCATAGAAACAATAACAAAAAACGTAGGTAGATGTGCGGTTTATGTAGGTGGATAATTATACCATATAGTACTTGGGTACGTTACGTATTCAGGAGTATTTTAATTGGATAGGCATTAAGATTGAGTTAAAGCCGCTAGAATGTTATAAGTTATTTGAGTTTGTTAATAAATTAAAATAGGGTAAGCTAGGCACCTATTTTAACCAGAACACCGAATTTCCTGTCCTAGACCGGGACGTAAAACTAATGATACCACATGCATTTCTTCCCATATACGACCTAACGGATATTTAGGGATGCGAAAGGGATTATTAGACGATAACAGACCATACTCCTTCTTAAACTCCCTCAAGCACAGATAAGCAGCGCCAACTAACTTTTGTCTCGTGTGATATTTGTTTAGAACACGGTTGGTACTAAAAATGTACATATCCTAAGTCCCGCTATGGTCTTAAAACGACAATCTATGTTGTGGGTACGTACCTATTATTATTATTAAACACGTGTATACATTCTATCCATAATACAATAACTTCCCCTCACGAACGCAGTTGACATTTACTGGCTAATCTATTAGGAAATAATGCTATTTACCTTCCATCACAACGTAGTAGATAGGTACCCGAGTCCCGACTAACTACTGCAGACAGGGTTGCATTTCTAGGGGCGTCAGTCCCATATGGCGCAACTACTCACCCCTCATTACTTGTCTAATGTCACACGACAATATCCTATAGGAAAATGTGTTCGATTGTGATTGATGGAATCATATAAGAATTTGACGCGCCCCTCTACAATGTAATGTAAATCATTACTATGAAATAGAGCTAATTTAGGCACCACGTCAAGAATGTATCTTTCTACTGGCGAGGTTTGAAATATCTAGTCAAGCTCCGAATTTGTGTTTGTGTTTCGACCGGCATCGGTGGCGGCTGAAGCGTATACAGTAGGTGTACGCCTAGTACCTAGTGTTTCAGCGCATGCTGCCGGCGACCGAAGCGCGGTCAAGGTTTCCGGGCTAAAGGTCAACGACTGCCACACCGGGCGCCTGGCTGCACTCTCCCGCTGAACCCACGGGCACACCACAGCTGATCGCACATCCCAATACAATTTTCCAATAAGAAAACTAACCTGACGATAACGACTCGTTCTCAGACTTTGGTGTCGTAGGCGGCATTGGCAATGGCATAGACGGCAACGGCTGGGGCATCTGTGGTGGCTGCGGCTGCTGCATCGTGCACACATTGTTCATGAGCGACTGTGTCGTGTTGTACGACATGCCGTCGTCGTAGCCCCACAGCTCCAGCCCCACGTAGTCCGGCGAGGCCAGAGACACCGGCGACATCACCATCGCCGACGACAGGCCTAGCGCTGCTGAGGATGACGTCACTTCGGAAGAACTCTCCTCTAGCATTCGCAGAGTGTGGAACCCTCCGTTATTAGACCAGCGGCGTTTCATGGTCGAGCGTTTCACACGCTCCTGGGACCACGAACACAGACCGGCATCCTCCGGCGACAGGCTTTCACTTCACTTTTCTCACACGACTCAACTGAAAATCCAGTCGTACCTACTTGATATAAACACGCTCACTTCGTCAACGCGGTTTCGAAACCGAAACGAATTGTTTTCCACTCCGTCCACGATGCACTGAACTAGTCCTATTGGTTTCCCACAAATAAGATTATTGTTAACATAACACACAAAAACACTTAAAGCTTTTCTTAGTAACAGACAACGATAAAATGTTAGTTGTAAACTTTCAAAAACTGACTGGAATTCGCGAGTTGATTTATAATTTTTGTGACGCGGTAAAAATGCGTTGAACGCGCGCGACCGTCGTCAGCGAAGTACATCGAGCGAGCGAGCGAGCGCGGCGGGACGCGGCCGCTCTCACTGCCACGGTCGCCGGTGACGTCACAAGAGCCCCGCGCCCCGCACCGCCGCCCCGCCGGCGCCCCGGCCGCCGCTTGCCGTCGCGCCCCGCGTTCCCCGCTACCCCCTCCCGTGTGCCACAGAAAGTCAAGCAAGTCAACTCACCCAGTGTCACCCACAAACAACAGTCATAGAAAAGTAGCGCAACACAACAACGACACGCCAAACGTAGAGGCGGCCTAGGTAACATCCTCGTAGTCGTTGTCAACTCTACTATTTATGTGATGCACGGTTAGTGTTGACTGTAGACTGTTCTAGAGGTGCAAAAATTTGTAATTAAGTACCGACCTAATTATCACCATATTCAAATAGGTACTTAGATATTTTGATTTAGCTTAATTTACCTTGTCGGTCACTTGTCTGTCTCGTCAATTTATGGTTACTAGTACCCCTATCCTCTAATGTAGAGAGATTGGAACCAACAATTAGTTACCTATCTTACCATCTAATCAAATGGTCCCAGTGATGGTACGTAGATTTATCTACCTGCTTTAGATCTATCTAGCTTTAGCTCAGCTAGATATTATTTTTAATCTACCTACCTAATATAAGAACTTATTGGATAAGTAGCTAGACCACAATCACACGTCTACGTCTTCGAACAAATCTAAATGATTTGACCGTAGCTCTACCTTAAGTACTTACCTAGGTATAGTATAGATAAGTACCTAGAGGTATAAAAGTATAAATAAGTACATACTTACAAAAATATCAAAAAATACTACTAGAACTAGATGAGAGAAGGTTTATTCTGTACCGTGCCATGGGATGTAAAAATATTACTTATAGGTATACCATACCAGCCATAGGAAAGTATCTACCTATACCTAAATAATACAAATATTACGTAGTACATACGTGTCATATTATAAGTATAGCGTACTTAACTACTTCTCACGACTTAGTCGATGGGGTAGGTGAAGAAGGCACTTGCTGTTACAAGCAAATGTCCACGGTTCAGTAAGCTTATTTAATCCGACGTGATGTGGGGCGCACCTACCTATCGCCGTTATAGGGTTCACACACTTGTGGTAGGTAAGTTGGTACTAGGGATCGCAATCCCGGGACTAATTCGTTTCCGTGAAATCTGAAACGTCAAAATCGGGTATCTCGTGAATTTCGTGAACAGATGGAAAAACGTTTTCGAGCTCTTTAGCCTAGTAGAGTATGAACTCTAAGTACCTATGTAGGTAGCTACATTCATCTTATTTATGAATGAGCGTTGGTTCGAAGAAGATACCCATGTGTGTAATCTCTACATTGCTAGTCCAAGCTACACGTCAATCAGCCCCCTTAGCAAAGCGCGTCAAGCAAGACACGACATAGAGCAAATACACGTTGTGGTTGGCTGTTATGTCACAAATTGTATGACTCGGCTTGTTTCGACCAATCGCAGTGCTTGTTATGTCTTGTCATGTATTTCTTGGAGCGCTTTGCTAGGGAGGCAGGGAGGCTACTAATATTTAGTACCGAGATGTTCTTTCTCAGCGATAGGTAAGTAGAACAAGGTTCCTTAAAAAAAAAATTGCAAAGCCTTGTTTAGGTTGGGCTAGTAGGTATTTTAAAAGTAAAACTGTACAATCTTCGGAAGAATACCTACTCTAAATGTAAGTATTTGATATTTGAATAGGTTTCTACTCTACAGTAGTGTATGAGACCTTAATCAGATTTTACTCAATACTCAATAATTTATTGCTTTTCTATACAGTTGAGGTATACTCGTGGACCCTGTAGGGCACAGCAACATTAAATTACATTTTAGAAAAGTAGAAGATGGCGTAAGGAGATGAAATGTGAGTAAATCTCTAACAAAAATCCATACAAAATTTCGCGTGTACTTATGACAATATTAACAGGTAGGTAGGAACCAGTTAACTAGGATGTTATACAGCTACTTACATACAGCAAGTTGTCAACAACGTTTATCCCATGAATGAAATAGGTACCAACCTAAAAAGATAAAATTTGTCATTGAAGCGTACTGGTCCACATTATTTCAGTCGATGTACGTAAGTAGCTGTATGATGTATGTACTTACTTAGTTATTTTTATAAGGTAAGTCGGCGTTTTGTTATGTTGTATCAGTGTTGTGTCCTTGCTTAGCAGACGACCTAAATTTGCAATTGATAAAAAACAATTCTTTGTCATGATAACCTATTCTCTCAAGGTTTTATATTAGTTAGTTGAGTAGGTAAATAAATCAGTAGGTAGGTAACTTTCTACAATAGGTAGTATTCCTCTTTGTATATGCACTTATTTAGGTAGTTATACCTGTCATAATTTGCCAAGGAAAGGCGTAGTTTTGTAGGTAATAGAGTAAGGTACCTAGGTCTAGTAGGTAGTTTTCCGCCTGTACATACTGGCTAGACTAAAATAAATAGGTAAAATGAGTAAGTACTTGCTCTCCACTTACGAAGGGAGTGATCAATGGACACATAACGACCGAATTTGTAGCGAGTACGTATGATGTCACAAATTGGCTATTAGATTAGATTGTAGATGCTGGCAATTCGGAGCAAGATGGCGTCACGTGGTCACGTGGTCGCTGCCGGCGCAGGGGCCGATGACCTCGGTCGTGTTTTGGAAATACGCGCTATACAATCGCGGAACCACCACCTACCTACCACTTGACTATCATAGACAGGTACATAACATAGGTAGGTATGTTACATAATCACCAAATAGTAAATAGTCACCTTCCATAACTAAGTTGGTTATCACGGACGTTTCTTCGTTTGATCTATCAACATTGTACTTACCTGATAAAATATCATAGGTTAACATTTTTAAAGTTCTTTTTGGATATACTTTTAGAAATGTAAGTATGATTAGGCAGTTATTGGAATTGATAAGCAAATAGATAGTAGTAAAAATATATGATAGATATCTATCTATAGCTACTACTTATCCGTAATTTGTATAGTAGATTTTCGGAATTCGACTTGAGTATCTTTCATTTTGGCTCGAAATACCTCATGGTTCCATTATTCCATCTGATATGTAAAAAGTTACAGACATATCATTGAAGGTAAGTAAATACCTACTTAACTGTAAAAAAACACATCAAAATCCGATCACAAACGACCAAGTTATCCGCGAAGAAACATGAAAAAAAAAACTTCCGAACGCTACGGTCGAATTGAGAAACCTATCCTCCACCATTTAGAAGTATCGGTTAAAGTCGTGTACTTACTAAAGTCTACAGAGACACTTTAGTTTTTTTTTTAAATGTGGAATTGTGGATGCCAGACAAGGAACTAATTTTATCACTTTGACGCAACCTTGTGTAGACGGCTGCGGCGGCGGACGCGACGCGGGCGCAAGGTTTTCGCCGCAAAGAACACTTCCTAAAAAACAAATCAATTCCGAGTTGAACAAACCATTGTCAAGTGTCCCATTACAATTTGACTTGAATCGATGTCTGTCGCTGCGGTGTAAGTAGGTACCTATTTAAAATAAAAGAAGTACGGACGAACCTAAGAATGATCAGTGCCGATACGGAAAAGTAAAGTATGCACCTGCTCTAAGACACACAATCGATCTAGTTACTTTAATTTTTCAAACTTACAATGCATTGTTGACTGGTAGAAAGTTTTTTAGCATTAAGTCCGCCTTTGTACAACTCTGTGCAGTAAAATGCCAATAAATAAAGACTTGCACAAATTTAACCGATGCCTTATGTTTTTTACTACATAATTAAACCTACCTAGTCAGGTATATTATATGCTAATACATTGGCAGTACGGCAGTAATTTCCAGTTCAACAAGCAAGTCACTGGTTCGTTGTAAATAGGTATTAGTCCAGTACGAATCCAGTGTTGTCCAACGGTTAGGTAGCCAGTATATCGAGCCAGCCAGTAACTGGCATTGTTTAAGCATAGCTTCAATCCTCAGACTAAACACAACTGGACTTGCATGCCGCGAATTTCAATCTGTCTCTTTCCCACCAAAATGTATGGAATTCTATTTACTTCTGGATCCAAACTGTCACTTTTACTACCTAAATTCAAATTCAAAACTTTATTGCAACTAAGTGTAAAATACAGGTGTAGGTATTTGACAATGCGCTTAAAACTTAGTTGCCCTGACTGCTGCAATTGGATCCAAAAATGTCCTGCTACACATTAAGAGACAGAACTTATTGTCTCTTTCTCCAATCGTTGTCTCGTTTTATTCTAAACGTCAGTTTAGCATTGCAAGTCTAGTTGTTTATGGTCTAAGGTTTCAACCTCACTTGGCTTTAGAGGAAAATTGATTTATGAATGACAGGTTTTACTTTCCAAGTATGATTAATTAATAAGGCGTTTGGCATAGAGCCACCTCTTTTGTGTCCCCTTAAAATTGTAGCAATGAAGTTGCTATGGGAATAAACAAAGTTTTACATAACTCTACATAATGAAAATATCTGAGTACGTTTTTTTATATGGAATGTCTTTTAGATCTTTACATTTATTACGAAACATTTTTTTTATTGTGTTCATTCGTGTAGAATGTATTTGTCCTTCTACCAACTTATTTAATATTTTATTACGTAAGTTAATATCTGTTTTATTTCTTTAACAATTTCTCATGACCTCTATCTATAATGGACGATATTAAATAAAGATGATCTAGTGACGTATTTATATTGAAATGTCAATTATGATGGTGGATATTGAGTAATGTAAATGAGGACCATTTAGAAATTTAGATCAATTTCCGGCTGGGATTTTTTTTTCTTTACCTATCGGTAGTTACTTATCTTTGATTTAAACCATGTGCATGTACTCTTACCTGAAACAATAATAATTGGATTTAATTCACATATTATTAACAAAATAACACAGAAAAAGAAAGATTATCTGATAAGCGATCGTTTTTTAGGCTATTTAAGCTATTTAAGTATAATGAGGAGTTCTCTAAAAAATCAATCTGTCAAAGATAGTTTAAAACTGAAGAGATGCAATTACTTTATTCGACGAGCCGTAGAAGTTAAAGGATTAAAATACTAGGTGTAAAATAAATAAGTAAGTACGTATGTGTGTACTTTCCGAGCTCTAAGTTGTCTACTATATCGCGCGGCACGGTAAGCGATGTGCAAGACATAAAAACTGGACTTGGTTGGCGGAGTGGTCTGCGCGGGCGCAATTAAGACCAAGGTCCCCGGGTTATCAAACCCATGTTGTCGGCGACTGGCAACTCGCGACGTCGAGCCTCAACAGAAAAAAAAATACATAATAATGAAGCCGATGGTATTAAAAGATAATAGCTGGAGTTAACGTGCCGGCTGCAGTTAACCGTCTCTCTACATAGCATTCGCTATTTTCCGCTCCTAGCCCTCGCGGCAAAAAATAAATTAAATGACCAACCCGCGACCAACGCCTTGCACTTGCGTGCCGACTGCCGCCAACAAGGGCGTGCAATATAAACGCATTAATCCACCTGACACTAACGCTACCTCGTCTAGGGATTAATTGCACCGTAAATAAGACTGGAATTTCCAATTATTTAGTGGGTCAGTGAATGCCTCTGGCCGGCAGCCATCAGTCCGGAGGAAGTCAAGGCTACGATGCGTCGGCTGCATACGCAATGCGAATCCTGTTGCTGTTGTGCACTTGACTAAGCCTGGGTGTCATTCGCACCTACAGTACCTAGGAGCTGACCTGAAGTAACACACATCGTCTCTGTTACCGTTCGACACAATATCGCCTCTCGTAACATTTATATTATACAATACAACACTCTCACTAGCCGAGGACATTCACACGATGCATTTGAACGCATTTTCGCTTGGCCAGTTTTCTGATCCTTCAAATATTTCCTCGGTATAAATAAACCACCTATGTAGAGTATTGGCAATCGCGGTTTCCGAGCTTAAAACAGAATATGAGAGAGCGTTTTTTGAATGGCCATTGCTTTGGAGAAGCTGGATTCCGTTCGATATGGGATTACAATACGATAGGTATTGAGGGCACGGCGTATTACTAGTTTTGCTGGCTGGTTATTGCGCTGTGTCTGGGAACGGCCGTCGAGATGATTGCCACGCGGGGTCCGCGGTATCATCATTGCAGTGGTGATGAGTATACTTCGGCTAACGGTCCACGCAGACCCATACCCTCACGATGTAATTTGATGTATTATTCAGGAGTGTTTCCGTGAGCAGATGTTTATTCAATTGAGAAGGAAAAGGAACACGTACCAATGAATTCATTATAACAGGGCACCTAGTGAATGACTTGTCAGCCCACACGCCAGCAGATCGTTCGGTACCATGTAAATCACAATTAACTGACAGACGTTATAAAATTTCGCCTCCGTCGTAAAATACTTATTCCAACTTATGTTTTATGTGTTGTTTGTGCAAGTTATTTTTGTTCAAGAATCTTGAAAGTGAAATACGTGCGCCGTTTCTGAGGGAAATTCGTAAGGACGTTATTGCTGTTTCGGATTTAAATTAGGTAATAAATCAATACGAAGATGCAAGCACTGAAATCACATTCTCATAACGACGCAATACATAGTAAGTACTTAATGTCATTCGTTATAAGTCCCACATAGCATAGACAGGTTAAAAATAAAAAAAAGCATTACCCATACATTTAGTGAGTGTTGTCAATCTCAGATAGCAAGCAGTAATGTAGCGATATATGCAAACGAAGGTGGCATCGATCGCTTGCATCTATCAACCTATCTATCTATGCACTATGCACCGAGGCCTCAGCGACCGTTGGCAGGACGTGTGCAGCTTGTTAATCCTCAATGGACTCATCGATGTGAACAGGTGTCCGTTTCATAATAGCTGTATCTGTGAGAATAGAGCGCCGCAGAAGACCATTATTGCCGATCCGTGTGTAACACGGTAGTAAAGACTTATGCGTGCAGAATTACGCAATTCAACGTCCTTTTACAATAGGTGCGATGACACCGAGGGAAAATAGGTCAGCTAGAGAAAGAAATAGCAGTATTTTGCATGTGTCGTGTACCGATGACGACGTCGTTGCCCACAGTTTTTATCTAGAAGTCAATGATGGCGCCATTTTGAAATGTTGCTCATTCATAGATTTGAAGTGGTCTAACGCGCTGACTATCATTTACGAAGAATTTTCGGCGAGAGCTAAAAAAATCGTCATCATGACGGAAAAGGTAGGGGAATTTGGCAAAGTCCTACATGACATCCCAAAATAATAAAAAAAGCAAAATAAGTCTGACAAAGTGTTGCTCTTGTACCGATGCCAATGTTTAATTATGTGTTTTCTTGTAAAAATTGGGTTCACTTTCTTTTTTATTTATTTAAAGCAAAGTAAATTGATATGTTTAGATAGTTACGTCGACGACGTCTGCCAAATAATGTAAAGTTGGTTGTATGTTTCACGTACGAACGTGTCTGTCTATTACTATTATTTTTTAAACTTTTCTGAAAACAAAAATATTTTACTGAATACGTCATGAAATAAGTTGGATTTCCGCAGAAATGACAATAACTCATGTCAACGAACTAACACAGTTATAGTAGTAGTACAAGCACAAGAAGACGACAATGTGAACAATCAACTAGTAATAGGGATCCACCTTTGTGATGACAACTTAATGGTTGGAGGCACAATAAAAAGTAATTAGATAGATACATTCGATTCACAATGTAAACTGCCTAGAATAGAGTGTGAAAGAAACATGCGAATGAATCATTGAAAAGGAATCTTAGAAAATAGAATTTATCAAAATGATAATACTTTTTTACATGCGGAGGCGTACTTAGATTGTAGAAATCACAAGACAGCAGTTCGAGCACAAACTTATTTTTTTCTAATCGTGAAAACGTTAATGTTAATGTGGAATACTGGGAAAAATTGGTTCAAAACTTTCATGTCAAGGAATAATAAAAGTTAAGTATTTGTTTCCAAATTACGAAAGAAATAAAACAGAATAAATTAATTCATATGTTGATGATGTAAATATGAAAAAGTACAAATAAAAACAGGTAGTTTCAGCATTCTTTAACGTTAATGATGCTTGTTCATATTTTACAAAGTTCAAACGTGATATTGCATTGCAAAATTTTTAAATAGATCAAGTCCTTGCGTACACATCGTCTCGGTGTGGAAGCACAGCACATCAATGGCGGCGCAAATTGCCCTAATCACATCTAATTGCATCCATGGTCATGGACAATAAGCACCAACGAGCTAATGCATGGGAAGGTGCTGCTACTGAAAAGGATTCTTCAAAAGTACATCTTGCACTAATTAATATCTACTGATGTGATGTGCGAGAGACAATGGAATCTTTTGTATTCACATCTAGAATGTACAGAATGGTTGAAATAATACTAACTACTAAGGGAAATGTTAGTCTATTACTGGATGGTATCTTTATAATTTTGTTATTGTATTTAATAATATACGCACATTAGCTATAGTTTGATAAATTGATATTTCATACAAGACCAACCAAGTGATGACAGTGCAAGACAGGAAGCTGTAAAACGTGCTCAAAATTATTGAAGTCCTGAAAGTACAACCGTGGGAAGCTGTGACCGTGGGGTAGATCAATCATTTTTTCGGGGCACATTATAACATGATATCCTTAAGTCCCTTATAGATAATGTTTGCATAGGCAACAAAGGTGGAACTGTTCGTCTACGAAGACAATATGAATATGTGCCATTCGCCTCAAATGCTCTTCTGGATCTTCGCCAAGGGTAGAACAAAGTCTCAACTGCACGTGAATAAATAACCCTAATGGCAGATACATTACTATATTTTGTAAATAATATTCTGAATTATGTTGTTAAACAACGAACGGTTTTGTGTTTGCCGTCTACAAACAGACGCTGATGTCGTTATGGTTATTCTAAAACATATTTATTGTGTCAGTGTTGGATTGAAATGTCACGGTATAGTATCACATTGTTGATGCATTTATTTTCGCTTAATTGAATGTCTTTTACAATTACGCTTAGTTAACCGTGGATCTATCTGGAGCCTATCAAATGTCTGTGCCTACCCCGCTCGGGGAAGTCTAAAGTGCATTTTGCCTATTTAATAAAGTCAGTCATCAGTCGTGGTTTATCATCAGTAGTGATGGGTCGGTTTTTGTATAATGCAAAAAAATGGCTTCCAAAATATCATCGGTGGGTTCTCTGTATGAAACTCCTGTGCGAAAATATAGAACAGAAATAAAGCCGAGTCTAAAATAAACTAAAGCGAATTGTATTACTTTTGTTGGAAGACCACATCGTCAGAGTCGCCTAGGTCACGTCTGCGTATATTTATAGTGCCATAACTCACCGCAATCACTGTGCAGGCAGTATGCGCGTAAGTTGCCCAGGTTGTATATCACGCTCTATTGTTTGAGAAATAAAATTTCACTCCGCGGCAACTCCCTGTAGCTACACGGCAAATACTTTGAGCTGAGCTTCAGCGGCGTTTGCTTTCTTGCTTCCGATATTTCAACTAGATATTGACAAATACAGGTACGATATGACCACGGCCGGCTGGACGGACGCAAAAGCATAGCTTACTTTAATATTTCTACTTGCCGCTTGCTTCGTCGGCATCGCGTCGTGACCTCTAATACCTCCGCATTGCCCAATTTCATAACATCAACCGGGAAGTTATTTTGACCAGCAATTCTATTTTTTATCCCATTGTTTTGTACATGGTCGAAATATGAACTCTAAAAATCCTTTCTCTCTGCTGCCTTCACTTTAAGAAATTGATCAGAGAATTGCAACCGGTGAAGCATAAAAACACACACACACACACACAAACATATTGACAGATTTCGCAATCAGCATAATATAGGCACGTGTGTACGTGTATAATAAGCGAGTGTGGAAATTATTACAACTTTGTAGCTACAACTGGTCTTAAACCAGTCGATTGGATCGTTGTAGCCTCGCCTCAAATGAAAGCTTTTGTCTTTTTCGTTATTGAAGGCAACCAACAACAGCCAAAGCCTCACTGCGCAGACGCATTGCCCTTTAATCGAAAATTGTAAATTATGTTACTCAATGTTACTCAGTGGATCCACAACACGATTACGACCATTTATCTTTTCACAATTCGCAAAGACGTAGACACTTTATTAATAATAAATCCATAAAGTGATAGTATCAGAAGAAGTTTTATTTTTCAATCCATTGCAAGGCGCCGAAGGAATGGTAATAGCGTTTTTTTTTTTAAGAATCTACTTCAGACATTTCTTCTGCGAATAAATTTGTAATAAGAACTAACTTCCAATGGCATATCTGGGCCGTAAAAGGTAAGGGACTGGATGTAATATCTTGCTACAAACGAGTCGGGATTAAAATTAATTTTATACGTTAACTTGCTGGCCATTTTGAGAACGCAAGCACATATCGGGCACGTTTGCTACGTTTTTATGCTGTATTTTATGCAGGGCATTGAGTCTGGCATTTCAACCGTCACCGTGCCCTGTGCAATATTGCACTAGGCCTTATGTTGCCTACTCTTTTCTTGCCTACACGGGTTTTTGCCGTCCTACTCCAACATAACGAACTTCTTGAGAATAATAAATATGGCCGGCGTTGTTGTTCGGCCCGAGTGTATGCAGGCATGTGATTCAGTGTTTATGACTATGCGCGAGATGAAATGTGTGCTCGTATTGTACAAACCCAAACGTTTTTCAATATGTACCACGAGCGCCATTTCAAATAGCGAACTTGGCGTATAATTCGAATACCTCGTTCGACTGTGTTGCTTTCATACTCTGATGTAGCAACAACATTTCATCGTGAGGTAAAGTCATTTATTCCTAGACATCGAATATCTGGGTGATCATTTCACGTCTTAAAATCTTTTGTTGTTTTTTTTAAGACTTCGCCCACACTAACGTCATCTTAGCGCTTTGTCTTTTTTGGGACGGATAAAAAAATCTGCTTGTCAGAAACGAAGAGTCACGAAGCGTTCCATTATAAGAATTAATGGAACAAATTGTGTTGGTACGAATGTTTGGTTTGGTAAAACCTTGCTAAGTCTCCGTTGACCGCACGAGAGTAGTATTAAGCAATCTGTATCCCAGAGTCGATTGAATATCATTGGTTATCTGAGGTCAATCGTCTCAACCATGACGATGCAAATAAAATAAATAAAAAGTTTTCCTAAACCTTTACAGATTTAAGGTCAAAGAGGCAATGATGGAAAGAAACAAAACTGAGAGAACATGCAGTAAAATATTGAACACAGCATCGTGTTCACCGAGGCATCTAGCCTTTTGAATCGAATCATAATGTATGTAGGTGACAGCCTGAGCTGTTAGCATCTGAAGCGGCACGTCGGCCGCCTATGCCCTTGAATATGAGATAACAAGTAATGCACCGAGTGCCGAGACGCATTACATAACTCACAAGTATGTAACGCCATACAACCACATTCTATGAAGAGGAAAATCGTGTCAAACAAACACTAACAAGTAAGCACTCTCTCGCATGAACATAAGGTTGACAGTAAATTGAAACCGTTTGATGATGTAACACCATAAAATTATTTTCAAATAGTCGTTTACGAACTCCCATCAGAGGGAATTGATTTATCAAAATATTCAAGCTGGGCTGATTGATTTTTAATACGAATATCTCAAAACGGTTGTTTGGTGGATCATAAGGCCATCTCGAATGTAGTCCGTCGCCGCCGCTCTCCTGTGTAGTTAGTTGATTCCCTTTTATCTTTTGTTGTGTGTATCTGTGCAGACGAGTAGCGCGTCCTGTAATTCAGTTTTATGGGCACAAGTGTGCGGGTAAATCAACGGCAATTCTGCCCCAGCCTTGACCTGTCTGCCCTACCGCGGCTGGTACAAGGCACTTGTTCCCTGACATTCCGCCACTGTGTGCCGGTTTGTTAAAGGTCAGTGTGGGATGGTCGAGGACTACTCAGCAGCCATAAATAAAAGTTAATTATTTCATGACGGCGACGTGTATAACTGCACATTTGTGGAACTGTCGATAGTGCAAGTAGTAATATCTGACCTGAAAATTTTAAACAGTTTTGTTGATGCATCGTCTTTCTATTTATTGGGCGTTGCAAAAACTGATAGGAGTGCATTCATTATTTTCATTACCAATGGTTGTTATAACAATATCGATGATTTATTATAAGGTAAGCAACATTAAAGAGTACCTATTAGATGTCTGACCTAAAACGTTAAATTATATTGTTGACACATTGTCTTTTTATTTATTGGGCGTTGCAAAAACTGAAATAGTTAATATTGATTACTGTTACTAAAGATTACAATAACAAACACAATATTTAAGAATAAGGTAAGAAAGTATAGAAGAGAAAGTACCTGTATCTAATTTACATAATTAAATTTTGCTTAAATGTATTAAGTATTTTATAAGAAATCTCCAGACCAGAGGTGTTTTAGAAAGCCTTTGCTAAAGTTATTACCTTTTAATATGTGGAACGCTCCACAAGTGCAACATCCTAGATTCTAAACTGTAGTGGAAAGTAGGACAAGGCTGCTTAGGATACATTATTCTATCAAGCTACGGCATCAGGTCGCTGCTGCTGGCTATTTCTGCCAACGGCTCCGGCTCTCCTTGACGCAGGTATGCTGGCAATTTAAAACGACGTATATGGACATTATGTCATGTAATATTAAATTAGTCCAAACTATCACGGTGCGGAAGTTATACGTTCCTCAAGTTATTTGCTCTCGTATTAATACTTTACTTGGAAAGAAATTCATTCCGACCTCCATTTTGAGGCTTGGTAGTTTTTTTTGTTTATTTTTTTATCAAAATACACTTATCCTAAAATTATCATGACTTATCTACGAGGTCAGCCTTGATTTAAAATTGACATGTTTACACAGAGCGACTGAAAATTCCACGGATGTATTTATTCAGTGGAGCTAGCGATCTTTAGTTAGATCACCTATGGATTGGTTTCACCATGTTTGTTAAGCTTTACTATTATTTTTCGTGCTTTTTGTTTCCCTGACACCATAACGTCTAACCACTTGAGTGCTTATGTTTAGATAACGATGAAAACTCTATGTTATTTTTGGAGATATCATACATTATGTGACAAGATCGGAGGGCCAGAACAGTAGTTCAGACATTAGGTACGTCGATATCTCTCAGTGGAATGTAGATACAGAGATTACGTCCTACCGGTGTCTATGATTTGGAAATCTACGCCTAATTTTATTCGAGGTATACAGCATTCAACACGTGATGAACGGTAAATCCTATGAATTATGCGCATTGTAAAATGACAATTCACGATACGTGACAATATAACGGTGTATTTTTCAGTTGACAACATAGTTCTAGTTTGAATACAACTATTTTGTTAGTGACGAATTTATTCATCATCATCTGCCGCATGACGTCTACTGCTCGACGAGGGCCTCCCCCAATGATTTCTATGATAATGCGTGGCGATTATTGACACTTCCCTACATTAGTAGGTTTTTTTTTTAATGAAACACGCACAGACATTATAACTCAATATTGTTCACCGGGTAAAATAACAAAGGTAAGCACGAGCTTATCTTGATTATATTCGCGCCTGTATGCCCGGTGAACAATATTGAGTTATTAGTAGGAAATGTCAATAATCGCCACGCTTGGTAGGCGGTTTGGCGATCGCAGTGGTGTTCTGGTTTAAATCACAGAGAGCGCTGCTGCCTGTCTTCTGCAGAGATCCCTCGGTCGCTTCGCTGCGACCCCTATGACGTGAAAAGTTGGACTGGCGTGATACCACATGTATTCAATTCGCCGTCACCACACGGCTGACGAATTTATTAAAGCGAATGATTCGCATTGTATTTTTGTTTGCTAAAATCTAAATGTTCGCCAAACTACACAGAAAAGTAATTTAACAAAAGCAAATTGACTTTGCAAGATTCACAAAATTTTCAAGCGATTGTGAACTCGTAACTTTGTAGATTTAAAGTTTAAAGGCAATGTAACAAGGACAATTTACATTGAACTTTGAGTGCAAAACGGACTTTCCTTACTTTGGTAGGATTCATTCAGCACCTACTTTCAACAATTGGTACGGTTTAACTTAACGCTTTTGTTTTGTTGTTTTTTTAAAACATTAGAATTTGATGTAGATATTCATCCGTACAGCTAAGTTCGGAGGCACTAGTTTTACTCTTTAACAAAATTATGTTAGAACAGTAAGTCAGGAAGGAATAGGTTCTCGGTTGAAAAATTTAAATTCAATGAGATTACTACGTGGTGATCTGGGATGTAAAATCTTATACTTATATAGTTACTAAGGAATATCTGAAGCGAGCGAGAATAACTACTAGGTAACATGTTAGTAAACAAATATTGCTAGATCTATTATGGAACTACAGAAAGTAAAGGATTACAATTCGTCACATCTATAGGCACCTCGGAGACCACCGATTTTTTTTTCCAAACTATCAGCCACCACATATTATTTATCTATATAATCTACATAGATTATTTACTTTTTTTAGTCATTTGTGTTACTTATTTTGATTTGTATAGGAAAAAGTCAGCGACTGATAGTCATTGTCAGACTAAAACTGTCTTTTGAGACATACAGTCTGCAAAGTTGACTATGACCGTAAATTTTATGATGGTAGTTTTGAGAGAATGTTTCTGCACATAATAATTATTTTTTAATATGAATTTGCATCACATTTCACTTGCGAAACCGTTATCTGTGTTGTTTTCGACCTGCAGTAAACACCACATTTCCATTGTAGGAGTAAGTGCGCAGTGCGACGACCTTGCCTTATCTGCTCTGTGCCCTTGGTCCACATACACTTGTGGACAGCATGGGTTACTCATGTTGCTGAAACACTCGGCCAGAATATCTTACCCACTTAATGTTGATGTAGATAAATATTCTAGCATTTGTCGATCAATCTTAATGGAATGTGATCTGCTTCCAACATTCATCCTAATTTTGGTGTCGTCTTTTGCTGTAGTACACTTGATACGTGTTTTATTTTTTTTAGATTCTTCTATGCAAAAATAGGAACGAAATGTCCTGTGTGGATGAGTAAAATGTGATAGGTGTTTTATCACAATGCTAAGTCTTTGTTCTTCATCGACTTAATATTGTCATCTACATAATGTCACAAAAACCCTACAAAGTAGCTAAAATTTTGCTATTCAACTTAACTAAGGTCGAAGTTCCAACTGATACGAAACTCGAAAACAGGTTTACGACTCGACGCCGTTCCAACAGAGCGATAAACCGAAGTAATGTCAGAATACCAAGTGTGTGTTCATTACTATGATTTATGGGAGTTATCTCAGCGGAGATACCAAAGTCCGCTTTGCCATTTCCATTGAAGATTAAAGAGGATGATCATGAATGACGCAAAGAGCGTCCCGGTTCCCTATTCCCGGCAGGTCTGGCAGTGACCTACAAATGGGGCCGTATCTGCCACGCACACTCGCGCAGCGCCCTGACCTGACCTGGTTGCGTACCCGGGAGCCTAAATTTATCGCTCCCTGAAGCCGAAGATCGAGGTCGCCCTTTATAGAAAACATGTAATTTGTGGAAGAAGTAGTCTTTCTTGAGTTATTAAATATACAACATTTTGTTTTGTCGTCTGAAATTGTCATCTATGACAACCTATTCAGAATTCGTTCAATTTGAGAAACGTCTAGCTATTGTTCACACCTACATAGTATTTCAGAAGCTGTCTAAATAGAGTCGACGTGTACAGATGAAAATATTTTGTGTCATTGAGTTCGTTAGCATCTGTTACGTGTTTGTCATTGGCCAGATTGAGTCAACTCACGCGAGGTGATCGCATACGTAAATGCTGCCTGTTGCCGTGGCCTGGAAACATTAACAATTTATACTCTTGCATAATACCAGGTCACTGGATGACATTTTTATCAGACATTCCATGGAAGGTGCAACTCCATGTTGGAGAGAAATGTTGAGGTCTTGTAACCCTTAAAATGTAGGTAATAAATTTGTTTTTAAAGAGTCTCAAGAAATAACAAGCCGTTTTAATTTTCGATTAAAAAATATTTCTACTTGCAAATGATCATGAACTAAATGAATCGGTAGTAGAGAGAGAATAATTACACAAAACATTTGGGAACGTTGCGCAACACCACTGTCATGCCCGTGACCCTACAGAGCGGAGCCGTTACGGTAGGCGTGGAATCACAAGTCATGCTTCAGAAAATCACGTGGCCAACACTCCTCGACTACTACGTGAAGTTTGAAGAAAATTCGCGCAACAACTACTTACATATAAAACATCAACTGAGCCTTGTGAAATTCAGAAAAAAAAACGCAATTTTCTTTCATTTGTTGTTGTCAGTGCGGCGATAACACAGATAGCTGGCAAGGGCAATGAATTATAATATTCACTATAAATTATTATCAGTAATATACAATACTTTCGCATTGAAAGAAAAATATGGTATCGTATGTTTGGTTGTGTGTGTGAAATGTGTACAAGTGTGGGTAAGATAACGCGTCCGTTGCCCTCTCGACAACTCGGTGACATTGACGAAGCGCAAACACTGATAGATAAATATAAATAGATAGGCAAGCCGCATGATTACATACATCCTCTCCGGTCGTTAATATGTATGTAGGTACGTTGTTGGGCTGCCATTGCCAACTCCTATGGCAAGTTGTTACAATGATTTTATTTATGTATCATAACGTTTGTTACAAAAATTTGTACTTTTTGAGATGTTTATTTATGAAACTGCACCTGTATTCATAGATTTTTCTGTGGGCGATGTTTTTATTTTCATGAAAAGATACTCGAAACAGGTACCTCATTTATGAATTGTTTCTAAATACCGCGGTTCTTGTTAATCATAGAATTGGTTTCGATTCATAGATCGAATACAGTTCGTTATCGAGTTATCGATATAACCAGACGCCGAATGGTCGAAATCAACGTCCAATCACCAACGACGTGCTTCGATTATAATTTTCCTCCTTCTTTCCTTAAGGATACGGAAATTTCCCCTTCACGTACAAGATACAAGAGTTTATCACATGTTGTTTTTTTTGACGTGTTTCAGGAATATACTCGAATAAGTATGTACTTTCTTAGTCATTTCCTTAAGCAGAGCGTGTTTGTAAAATAGATAGTAAACCGAAAATAGGGAAGTAATTATCGAAAAACACATATTTCGTTTTCCATTCAAAGCGTTATGTGCTGCGTCATACATATCTCAACTATGGGACGGCATTGACTTCGCCCATATTTCCTATTATTATGTTCAATAGACGCTACCTTAGAAAGAGGCACCAATTTTCGACCACGTGTTCGTGCAACCGAGCCAAGGGCAACCGAGCCAAGATGTGTAGTGTATATATACAGTGAGCGCAGGGTTTTTGGCTCTCGGGTGACGTAACATCATCAGAGTTTAGTGAACGCACCGCACGTTGCCGCCACCGCCGCCGGCTGCCGCGGTGAACCAAGCCCCAAGGTCCGCGCGATCAAGGTCACTACGCGGAAAGACACGCTTGGCAGACGCTCTGATACCGAAGAATTATCGCTTGACTTGACACATTTTCCAAATCTACGACAAAGGGAATTCGAATCGTCACGCAAACGAACGATGGTAGTCACTTGTTTGGACGATTGTGAAGCACGAAAAAAGAAATCAATTCGAAATTAGGTTTTGATTTGAAAAGACGCACAAAAATGATGCACAAGAATGTCCCAAAGGTGAAACTGGTTTAGAAATCCCTCGAAATCCCCCACTGCGCTCCTGCGCACTTCCTGTAAAGGAGAACAGGAATAAAAAGTTTTGGGAGTATGATAATAATATTAATATAAACACTTCAAAAACAAGTTATAAGTAGATATTGTACGCGTAGAATCTGTAGATATATTAAGTAAAATTTTACCGGCTAAAGTACAATCTAATCAAGGTAGCAACAACAAAATATATACAAGCGCTTCGGCGTCGTGGGAAGCAAAACTTCACCAAAACGTATTTTCAACCAAGAGGCACGACGCGAATCGGGAGTAATGAGTAAACTTTTTGTTTTAAATCTACAAGCTCGGGTTTCCGAAACGAATTCAAAGTACAATTCACGATTCGATATAATATGTTTGTCTCGTTCACTTATACATTCAATGAAAGAGACTTTCAATTTAGTAGCTGAAGTGCGATTTAAAGATACACTACTGATACAAAGTTATTTGGTTGGTACGTTGATCAAAATGATTTCGTCTCGAAGATAGGAACTGGCCGCGGTGTTGCCATTACGACTGGTTTTTTGTCCATTACATTTATAATCTTTTGCAGCCTTGTGTTTTTTATGTTGTTACAGACTCAGAATACGTGACCGGCTCTAGGTGGGAGATGTAAAAATAATTTTATTTTGTGTTCCGACGTAGTTTTCTTTGGGAAGATGATGTTGACGTTCTGGTATGATGCATGGCTTAGTTGCAACTATTGGATAATTTTATGAAAATACTTACCTGTGCTGTGCAAACTCATATTCATGACCCTTGGAGTGGGTGGACAGAACTTTATTGGAGACATGATGTCTCCTGAGAGTTAGGTAGTACTTGGACAAATATTTGGGGTGATGGGTAACCGGGACATTTCTCAATTATTCCTTTCGTACACCACATACATGTCCCTAAGATAGTCAACCTACTACGCCGTGTATTAGACTAAAAGTACATGGTATCATTATTGTTGCGTCTCAAACAACACGAAAAAAAACTACTTTAGAAATACCTATAATTATTAAACATAGATATGTAGTAGCTTACCCAGCAGTATTTTATGTTTCTCAGCAAGTATTTGGGAATTAATTGGTCCTTGAACATAACCTCTTGATTATAGGCCAGTTCGATTTCGAAATGAATAAAATATTTTTGAACTACACACGTTCAAAAATATTTTATTCAAAACTAAAATGTTTTGTACACCTTAAAAAAGTCCTCCAACTTTATAGAATTGAGTCGCATCGATTTCGTAGTGAAATAAATAACTTAAATGAAGCTTTGTCCAATACCAGAGCAGCAGTCTTACCTGTAACAAAAAAAAACAATATTGAATGTAAAGTCAGAAAGAAGATCCTACTGCCCTAATCCTCAATATTGATTCTCGTAGTCGATCGAAACTACAATTTAAATTCCATTTGGCACCACAATTCGGAGACGGACTTTAAATCTGGCATATCAATTTTATGTGCATCGACGCGCTCTGTAAGCCGATTAATTTCTTCACACAAAGAGCATCGCGTGGCAAACTGGTAACATTTTGAAAACTTGATCTCAATTCGACATGGGTGAGGAAATTCCATTCCGATATTATGCAGCTAAGAAAGTCTCTCATGAAACTTGCAATGCTTGATCAAAATTTACCACCACAACGGCGCTTCAGATAAAAAAAACGGCCATGTGTGTTCCAGATATCTATAGTGCCCGTTGAATTTTGTATTTTATTAGACCTTGAAGTAGTCCAGACCATGAAGTGTGTTAGTTTACTCTGTGCTCGTACTATATGACGGCACCTGATCAAACATGTGGGAGATAAGCACTCGAAGGACACCACTTGACGTGGGAGAAGACAGATAACAACCGTCTGGCTGTACACGCCTAGTATTTAGACCATTATATTCTAAGTTCAATTTTAAAATTTCAAATGCGGAATCAAAGGGATGTGCATCAACAAATCACGGCTATGATACATGATGACACCAAAAAAAAATTAACTCTGATTGAAAAGTACACTATACAAATGCAAATTCAGCCCTAAGGGTTGCCTTTTTTAAATAAAGCTATTGTTGTGATGTGTCACCTTTGAGCAAATGACTGGGTCTCGAACGTGTCCTAACATATTGGTCCCATTAGTTCCTTTTGAATATTGACTTAAGTTATGCCATCCTTGATTTGTACTTGCCCTGATATCTGAATGCCATATTCGATGTTATTCTCCTCGTGGATTGATAATTTGCATCCAAGCTGTTCGTATTAGCCCAAAACGTATTCAGTCAAAGAGGCAATACATAAAAGGGTGCAACTTGCACAAGCAGTATTCAATAGAGGTTGACCTTCATAGCATGCATTTGGGCCGCGCGCTCTAAAGCAACGCAACCCGAAGGGCAAACTTCGCCACGTGTAACTTTTTATAATAAAAAAAAACTTCAGGGAATTCATCATTGTTATTTCGGAAATGTGGCGGAGAAGAATACCTTATGCAACCCTCAAATTGCTTCGACCGACCCGCCGATTTATTTCAGATTATGCGAAAGAATAGCCTGAGACTGGAATTTGTATTCAGTATCTCAGATGCTGTGGAAAGTAAATAACTGTGCGTGTGTGTTTGTATGTTAATCTGTTCGATGGAGATAGCTAGAGACGAAATGAATATTAAATTCTAATGTGTCGGTGCTACTAGTGGTGGAGCGAAGCGGTGCGGGAGGCGCGGCAACTTTCTACGCGACCTCAAAATGCTGCGCTCACTTTCCTCAAGATCGTTGCTGATGGTTACGCAATAGGCGACCGACTGAAGGTACCGATTATAACTCTGACTGGTGACAAACGTATACGACAATCACTATTTATCCAACAACTCGCGCCCATCAAATATTGACCGTTCACATAACGAAACCTAACACTTTTGTAGCTATGTACCTTACCTACCTACTTATATTAACGCCAAGAGTATTAAATTCAACGATACACGTTGGAAGGGCATAAAACGCCAGGTGACTTGCCTCTTGCGTCCAAGGCCAACGTTTCCTAGAGCTGCATTTAGGTCTCTTTTTTATTCCTTGCATGTCCCTTGTTGTAAAGTCGGCTCGCGTGCTGCCAAACCAGTTTGATGGTTTCAACTCGCTCTAAGGCTCGGCGTTCATTATTACCTTCGTATTTATTTCACCGTTTTAATGGCACCCTTGTTGCTAGTAATTGAACTACGTCTGCCTATTTTCGATTCGGTGCCGCGTTGTGAGTTTGTGCGATTGCTGATTTCTTTGTGGTTGAGTTGATGGAAAGCAATTTAGAACTCGTTAGAGGAATGTATTTGATGATGCACGTTGAGAGTTAATGTTATAACGTCTGGAAACGAAATTGCAAATTAAACATCTAACCGACATCCTGCTTTACTGAACGGCAGCCCTATACTCAGCGATTCAGTTTTCAAAAAGGATCAAAACGTTCCAAAGTTTTTGGGAGGTTTCTTAGAAATGTTCGACAACTGCAGAGCGACGCAACAGGAAGTTGGGGTCAGAGATGGAGTTAGTTTATGTAATCTAATCACCTGCCTCGAGCACTCCTTAAAAAGATTGCGTAAAAAACCAAGGCCACGCCAGACGAAATTCGGGGCCCAGCTTACGTCTAAACCCTTCTATAGTGAGTTAGTTCTTATAGCTTTAGCAGGATGTTGCATAAGCTTTGTTGTTTTGTTATCCTTCCAGTCCACGACGACGACGACGCATTTTAAATTACTTTTTTTTTGTGCACAGACATCTTCGTTTTATTTTTGTACCGCACAAAATATTGAGCGTTATAAATCGAGAGGCAGAAAAGGTTTTTTAATTCAAGATTTGTGAACCTCTATAGTTTAGTTACTGCATTCTTTTAGAAGATCAAAATATTTTTACCTATTTTCGCACCTTCTGGAGGTCCTAATATCGAATGAGGTGCATGCAATGCAGAGCTTCGCTGAAGTTTTAAGATGTTTTTGTAATATCAACTCGAATTTTCTTGTTTTCGCGAGTGGTCCGAGCTTTCAGAGTGAATTACTTGGATAGATTGAGACACCGCAAAGAGCTGCAACCTCAAAAGCTAGTTTATCTAAAAATATTTTTCAGGATTTTCACAAGACTTTAACACTGAGTTGCTCTAAGATATGTGGCTCGTGTTCGCTGCAAATTAATGGATTTAAGCTCTGTAGTCGCGGTAATGAAGATCCGCAGAGAGAAAGTAATTTTCCGTTTAAAATTTGTTACAATCCCTTTAAACTTTGTTCTTTCATACATTATATGGTCTGTTGATGTGTGTTATTTTCAGTGCGGCGGAAACTTGATTAACAAGATTTGAGGAAAACGTCTCTCAGAATATAAATGTTTACATATTAAATGTACATAACAATGTTGATTAATCGAGTTTTGTCGCTAAGTAATTTGCGACGATTATTTAGATTTAAATATCTACTTATCTCTACCTTAATGCTTTACAGAGACAATATAGGTACTACTTGGACATTGATTGCAAACTAAAAGTAGAATAGTAATATTTTTTCTCATTAAAAAAAATCTTGCGCCTAAAATTAAACCTTAAAGCTGAGCCACGCTGTGTTGCTCGCGTTTTATTCCGTTCCTGTGGGAATTTCGCAATATAATTGTTTAATGTTTATTAATATAGTTACATATGCATAATTACTCTGGGATAATGACGTATTCTAATGATGAAATAATTATCGAAATCCGTCCAGTGGATTTAAGTTTATTCGTAACAAATAAATACAAGTCTTTCTTCTTTATATTATTAATTTAGACAGCACTTATATCGAATATAAAGTTAAACGTTGCTATTACTCTATGACGTTTGAAAAATGGTAGGACAATGTGAAGACGTACAAAAACGAGGTACTTATAATAAACTTTAACCTTTTATTCCTAAAGGACTTATTTGTAAGAAAGGTGCAATAAACAATCATTAACTGTAGCCATGTATGGTTTAACCTAGGTATTGCTATTTTATATCAATATCGTATATAGTATAGCAAAATCAATTCTGATGAACAAAAACTTACTATTTTTTCCACAAAATTCTTCATCTTCGTCAAAACGCTTCGTCTCTATTCATTCGTCTATCTACGGCGTGTGGACTCACATCGATCGCTGGATGTCGCAAAAAAATACTTCACCCGGGGAATTCCCGGTGGCATTTTGTGGGTGAGGCACATCCACGTACCATGGATCATCCCTCGCACACCCTCGGGCAGGATATATATTACCCACAACTCTATTGGATGTGCATAGATTGAATTTTGCGTGGATAAAACAAATCACAGTTGCGTGCAACTGGAGAGTCCAGATGTGGAAGAATATGGGCCGATGATGATGAAAACTTTAGTTTTACTTTTTTTTTTCAATCAGTTCTTTGTTTATTTTTCAGTTATTTGTAGTGTTTTAATCGAAAACTGTGTATTTAGATTTCTACAATTGTCTTTTCAAGCTGCTTCAAAAGCAGTGGTTGTTTTTGCTTTACTTATTAAGTCCGTTCCATCAATTCTTAACATTTTAATAGTAGCATAAAATAATATGTAAATTAGTAAATCACTTTTGGTTTCAACAAGAATATAACTTAAATTCTTTTCTAATTTACAACTAAGAACGTTAATGTAACTTTAAAGTATTTTGATGGTGTATACGGATGAATAATTTTAAATGAAATTAACATTTAGGTAACCATCTGCGATTTTGATCATCCATGCGCAATTGTTGATCTAATGCACATGGGTTGTGCCGCGTAAAGAATACTTTTGTTAGCAAATAGAGGCGAATTCAATACATGTCAATTGTCGCGTGTTGCATTTATACGGGGTCGGCAACAAAATTGCTGTCAGCTGCTCAAAAAAATCAATAGAACAGACAAATAGCATGAACTTCCACAGATAGATAACACACACATACTCTGTACTGACTGAATCCTTCACGATTCTTGATAAAAAAAAAACGAGGAAAAGATTCGAAAAATATTTGTGTGTTTATATAGGAATACCGTAATCACTACCCAAAAACATGTAATACAAGAACTACTTTATGTAGGTACTTGCAACAATAAAACAGCGCGACCAACCAAGGTTGTTACCAAATTATAGTTTTATAACTTTTATATGCCAAAAGTGCTTAATTAATTGGTCAATTAAGAGTAAAGCATAAAATTAAGAAAAGGGCAAAGAATATCGTCAAAGGTAACCCGAAACAGCCATATGCTCGCCCTTGAAACAAAACCATCGCTGGTGTTCACAGACGTCATAAAGAGCAGACAAAGGATAACGGCCGTGGTAAGGCAGGTGCATCTGCGCGCGCGCCGGGAAGTGGGCTCGCAAGGCCACCGGGAAATTCGGTACACTGTTTTATTACCCCGGTGAATGAAATGTCCCGCAATTTGTTTGCGAAAAACGAAAGTGATTGAAGTAAACATAACATCGTGTAAAGGTCGTTGAAATTTTCAGGAAGGTCAGGCGTTTAAATTTTACACGAGCGATTAAAGAGAGTTAGGTGGTACTGTTAACGCCACTGCACATATCGCGAGATGAAACAAAACGAAACGCAGAAAACAGTCAGTTTTTCGGTAAAGCTCCTGAAGATTGTTCTGTGTAGTTTAGACAGTTTTTTGTCTAACAGCTAATTCAACATAGTCCTCACTTTGACAAAGTAGTCACTTTTTACCTAGTAAGCAATAGTTAAACGAAAAAAAAGGTTTTATTCGTTTACTAAGATACTGTCTGTTTCCTATTTTTTTTGTACCTGTGCTTCTAGAGATATTTTTAATTGTAGTGTCTGCTCTAGCAGTTGCGCCTAAGACCCTTTAAAGAGTGAGCAAAACAATTTCGCACATGGATAAATAAGTCATATATTAGAAACAAACTCTGATTAGCAATTCAGAATTTTGTGTTTGAAGTAACACATTAATTACGGTGTCGTCGAAACGATCATGTTTTCGCGAAAACAAATTTCCTACGCGACAAATGGAGAAAACAAGTCATTTTAAGCGAACGTAAATATGTTTTTTTTTTATATTGACGACGACGGCTGCCTGCTCATGCGCAGGTACGCTTGCCAGCTTGAACAAACAGAGGAACAGCGAGAGAGGGTAAGTCAATGTCGGTATTAACAAGTATAATATAGTTTAGCCGCCGCCGACGACGTTGCTCGAGACTATGATATTTTATTATAAGAGGGCCGGAGAGCCAAATGAATTATGTATCTTGTTCAACATCCATTGTGTTTTCACTGCAAGAATACTTACTGATTGTATTCCGAAGGAAATTATTATTGAAATTGTATTGTAATATATCTAGGCAGTTAAGCATGTATGCATCGGTATTATATTCACGGGATCACATTAAAGAAAGAGCAGGCTGTGTTGCAGCGACTAATGTCAGCTGTATTATTTTGTAAATAATGTCTATTGTCATCCATTTTTGTCTGTCTGCAACATTGTGACAATTCTTGAAAGGTCATGTGATTGTAATGGATGGAAAATAGCGACGCGATCTTTTAAAACCGACTGTAATAGTTTCCTTGTGAATGAGGTACGCCTAGTAATCTAATCAAATGAAAGATCCAAACCAAAATAATTTAAATTTAAAACATGGACAAAATTAACCACCTCCCATGAAAGATACGAAAACGGGAGCGCAACTCAAAAACACTCTCAATACAATCCAACTGCTCGCGCCATTTTGTCATGACAGACAGTCATTTTGGGTGAACGACCCGATCTCAACTTGACACATATTCCGTGGCCCATTTGTTGCTGACCTGCCTGCATCGGAGCATGGCGACGCAACAGGAAGTCATTGGGGATGATGCGAAGGTTTTTGGCAATTTTCAATCAATTGTTTCGATTGAATCGTCAATTGTTTTGAGTTAAAAGTATTTGATATTATTTTGAACTATTAAACCGCACTGTAGATAAATGTTTGTTACAGAAACAAAACATACCGATAATGAAATTTCTAACAAATCTCCTAAAAGGGACGAGTTGAAAGCTGTATCCAATAAACAAAGTTTTGTATCCTGGGAATTCTGAAGCATTCCAACTCGAGTTAGCTATAATGGTTAATGAAACGAATAAATACCCACCGGGATGTACCGCTAGGGCCTATGAATAGTGTGGCGTGTTGGTCGAATAGTAGGCACCGAGTCATTGGGGGTTGGTTGTAACAAAAAAACGCAGGTAGGGGCCCGTGCATCGACCCCACGGAAGTTTTAGGATGTGACGTCACCATGCTGTGAGTGCGACATTGGCCTCAAATTGTGCGATTTCAATATCACGCATGTCTAACGCGTCACTTAACTATCAGGCCGTAACGCACGTATGTTGCGTGTTGATATAAAAATGAATAAAACCCTTTTTATTACGTGTACTTTTTTAAATTAAGTGCTTATTTGAATTCCAGGAATTTTGACCGCGTGAAGGCAGCCATAAGAACACGTCACATTCGTCGTTTTGTCCTGCCACATTCCATGTGTTTGGGTCGTGTGATCATGTGATGCTTGTTGGCATCGACGATATTGTATATTTTTTTTTTTCACAGCTTTCTTCGGTGTTGTACAATTTGCACTAGCGCCGCCGTGGTGTCGTTAACCTCGGGCCAGCTGTTTGGACTATAATGACTATTCATTGCTCAGGCGCAACAAGCTGCTCGCATTCAAGAAAGTAACCGGTACAATTTTATTTACACCGTGACAAAGGTTACTTGTAGGACCGCATACGGGACGACATTATTAATGATCGCTAACATCACTATAATGCAATATCTGATCTAGTTTGAAGTCATCATAAAGAAGTGTAACGAATCATAGATGTTTCTCACAGTATACATAAAAGGGTTGACATGTTCAAATAAACCATTTAAATCAGATGCGCCGGCATGATATTCAAATGAACGATACCACGAGAAGATCTTACAAACGTGAAACTGTTGGATATAGGGACGTTTAAATATAGAATAGTACGAGTATGTTCCGTCGGCGTTGAAGCTTTACCAGCTGTAACATTCAAACGCGTAGGGTGTCTACAACATATACGTAGAATACATCACCCAACCAACCCACACATCGGAAACCCCCACACGATAAAATAAAACGTAAACACAACCAAGTTTTATGTACACCAGATGCCCCTACAGAGCGGGACGGAAAGTAAAAGCCTGTAAGTGTAACAGAGACGGCGAGACCGCCGCCGATGCAGGACTGTGGCGATGCGGTTTGACATCGCGCAGAGTAACATCGACTTGTCTCTGAAGGTCGAAAAAATAAAAGGATGCTGACAATCAAAGAGGAACTTCAAGACCACGGACTGAAGAGACCGCAAATAAGTGAAAAAGTCTCGTAGTCACATGACCCATAACTTTTAAAGGGCGAAGCTTTAAATTAAACTTGAAGACATTTTTAACGCGCAAAAAAACGTGGTCAAGATATTGAAATACCTATGCAAGTATGTACAAACAGTGACACTGTAGGGAGATAGTGAGGAAGATACATTCAGCCGTTATTAATTAGCATAAAGATAGTTAATAGAAGGCAGGAAGCGGTACGAGGGGAGTAGGCAATGATGCGGTAAAAATAGACGGCTGAGTGTCGGGGGAGACTCACTCGACGCATTTTAGACAACGACACCGCACTACGGAACGTAAAATCAATCGACATCATGGTGTAAATTCATTTTCAAAGTTTCCTTAACGAATATCATTTAAATAGATGTATTGTACTATTCGACACAAAAAAAGTGATCATTGTACATACCGCACGTATTATTAGATCACCAACATTGAATAGCAAGTAGGATAGTGGCCCAAACGTATTGTTTCCGGTACCCTTTCTATTGATGGTGTTCACCATAAATATTTGTACTTTAATCTCTTGTTTTTTTCCCTCAGAAGAACGTCATAATCCTTCATTAGCTCCCCAAAATTGTACAACATTGAACTAGGTTGTCGGCATACCTATTGTGATTCGGCGAACCGGTTTTGTAGTTAATCTGATTACGGCAGAATAACTATTTGTTACTGTCAACAATAACCCCATTAAGCTCATTTTGCTCTTGAATATTTTAAGCAACATATAGAGCCATAACATGCCAATGGATTATGGAATAGAATATTAAAAAGATGTCAACTACCTGCGTAACTTCAAACCGGTAGGTGAACGTGACTTCGAAAACGAATTATAAAATGATCAAAATTTCATATTCAAATATGTAACTAACTTACTTTGGGGACCAAAACTATATAATTAGGGTAGGACTGCCTAGTAGACATCTAACATTACAGTCATGTTCTATTTAGGTATCTGTGATTATTTCAGTAAATAACTGATCTAGTAAGTAGGTAACTCATATCAATCGTGTATTGGTTACAGAAATTCAAAAAATGTCCGTATATATGCAACGATATACCTACATTGAATAATGTGACAAAGATATGCGTCTGCAGCTGCGGCATAACAGAATTGCAAACTAGGTAAGACTAGGTAAACTAGGACGGTGCATAACACCAACATTTCTATTTATATCTGACGCAAATCGCCTCCGAAACAAAATTCGTTCAACATCCGCTGAAAGCACTGAGGCAGGAAAGAAAGCAAATACCGCAAGGACACACAGCTGGTTCACTTCCCGAATTGTTTTCGCTAGCAGACAAGGGCGCCGACGTTGAGGCAGGTCGTGAGGCACTCAATGAAAGCCCTAAACTCTGAACTTGGGGTAGTGCACACTGCATGTGGCGAGCACTGAAGCGTGAATGAAAGCGTCGGCTGAACTTTGCAACGAGGTGCAGTCAGCGTTTTATGACCTTGCACAATTGTAATACGAGAGAGCTGGAAAATATTACTGCCGGTTTCATACAATTCATATTGAGACTTTTATTAACAATTATAGTAATTAAGGTAAGTTTTATTGTAGTAATTAATTGCATAATATGTTACATACGTTTAGTGAAACATTCCTCCTAGCAATTAAAATACCAAACGGTTCAAATTCAAATAGTTTAATTCAAAATTATGCAAATGTAATCATTCACAGCATGATCGAATCTGCAATTGGTTTTATGGAACGACTAAAATTCTTTAGAAGATTAATTTTAGCAGTGGGAAATCAGCAGGAGGTGCCTAAAACAATAAGTTTATTGTTCAGCCATCTTGTGGAACAAAACCCGTCTAGACGCCTGTTATTCATAGTTAGAACATCCATTTTACGATGGTCCTTGCGTGGTGTTTGCCTTTCTATTAGTTACAGTGCATGGGAACATGCTTTCTTGGCATGTGAAAAGCTCTTCTAACGTGGTTTCCATGGTTTTAGAGTCTAAACAGGAAGCTTTGGGTGGTCCTTACAGCTCATTACGTCAATATTTGTCACCTGGATAACATTTTCTCTCGAAGTACGTTATCGTTTCTTACGAAAGCGTCATTTTTTTTGGGTTATTATTACACGAAGCCCACTTTTCTTATCGTTCAACATTGTTTCATTTGGTACGTTGACATTGGTCGTGAAAATGTTATGCCGCTATCGAAATAATCAGAGTTCGTAGCACTGACATTGAGGTACACAATGCAATGGGCCAGCAGTGCAATGGCGGCGCGTACCAAGCCAATTAGTTCAAGAGCATAAAGGCCGAATTATCATCGTGATTCACGTTGCAAAGTATGACATTGTATTAGTATGCGAAACGGACGTAATTCGGTGTTTTTCACCTACAGTACATTTGGAAACCCATCATTTTCTTGTTCTATCTGGCAAAAAAATGTATGATAACCTTACGTTTGACTGCGGCTGCCCGGAGATGGGAAATTCCTTAGATGGATGTATGTCTCTGAGTAAGTACGCAGCTATGATTATAAGAACAAAGAGGCGTTACCTGTCGCTGTGATGTCTGTCCAGTCATCACGTTATCTCGGTGTTAACGACCAGTATAACATTGGCAGTCGGATTGTCCTTCAAGCAGCGATCGGCGGGACCTTCAGCAGGGTTAATGAACTCCTTGCTCGTTTTGAATCGATTGCAGTTGCGATGCCTGTTTTGTTTTTTTTTTAGTATTTTTGGGATCGCTTAGTCAGATTGTGTGACGTTCAGTTACTTTGAATATGTGATGACATCGATAGCATGGTAGATTGTACAAATTATTTGTTTTGCCTTGATTTTATTTGACGAGGGAGATCAGCATTAGTTGGTGACATTTGCAATTTGTTTTGTTCGTATTGCCCTAGCAGAACATTGTAAAATTCTTTGTATTCGTTATTTTTTTAAATTCTAATGTACCTGAACGTCGACGCGACGACCAAGGCTAATTACACAGATTACAGAGATTTGGAAACAAAAGATTTGCTGAATGAAGTCTCACTTAAGAGACGTTCACAATTGCTGTCTTAAATATAAAAGTCTTAAGTATCTACTTGGGTATCTAACGTACTGTAGTACATTATAAGTCTGAAAAATTATTCCTAACTAAATTTGATTGTCTTCCAAGCAAGCAATTGAATAATTATAGAAAACGTTCCTAATCTGAATCAGGAAAATCGTTTACTCTGACAATTATGTCACCGTGCCCATTTCCAATAAAGTCGACAACCTGTCATTGGTCACAAACGTTAAGTAATCCGCAGTAGGTCTTCCGTTCGTATTACTGAACAGTGGGTCGGGGACCGTGGTCGAGGGGCCTTGGCCGAAATCAGGCGGGTTCAACGCCCGCCCCAGCCAGGTTTTACGAGGGACTTTCACCAGCCAGCCAAGTTTACGTTCCGTTCGCCGATGGTTTGTGGATGTAAACATAGAATATATAAATACGGCACCAGATGTCGACCGGCGTCTTTATGGCAATGCGAGCTTGTTTCCGAACTTTGAGGTATCTATCGGTCGGTATTCTGATACGTTACTCAAGTGCAGAATTTTCTTGAAGTAGCTTTTTCTCTGTTTTTAATAATTGATTGTTTAAAATAGACTAGAATTCACTAGAATATTTTTTACTATTTTAGAATACAAGCATATAACATATTTTTGGACCATCAATGTATATACATATCTGCGTAACTTAAAAAATAATCTATGAAAGAAAACCCTCAACCAAAATAAACAAAAGCCAAACAAAAAAACAAATTACTTGAAAATCTAACCAGCCAGTATTTTGTCTATTTATTAAAAAAAAGTAGATATCCAGCCATTCCTGTATGTTGTAGAAGGTTCCAAATATACCACAAAAGTTTTCTTTTTCATTGCCATGAAATAGTAAAACCGATTGTGAGCGGGTTTCGCGTGGCGCATGCGTGAATGCGCACAACACACGCCGCCGTCGGCCGGGACCTTGGCCGAAATTTGTCCCGGGTCGTTCGCCCTGGCCCATTGGGCGGGCAGTGCACGTTGTTGTTGCTTTCCCCGAAGACGTGACGCATCATGGGAATTTTTCTGTTACACTATACATATTGTTGTGTTATAGGGGTGGATTTCATTATCATTACTCATTGCAATTGTAACACTGATACAGCACTTTTTTTAATGCATATTCACTACAACTATTGATTTTAGCAACGAAGAGCGGAAATAGAACTGGATTTCTATGACGAAATTATTCAGTATGATATTTTACAGCTACTGTATAAAAAGCGTTATAAAATATTTATTTTCCTCGTGTCGTCGCCGCGTTTTTGAAACGCAATGTTAATTGTAATATCCATGTTTTTTTTGGAATAAAGTTCTATACATTTTAAATTATAATAATTATACAAGCGTGAAGTCATTTCGAAATGTTGTTTTCGTATTCCAAGGCCGTAATATTTAGGTAATTAAGTTTATGGTTTGATGCGTTGGTCAAGTTACATTGGAAGTTTTCAAATACGATATTTCCATTATTTACACCAGGTTATATTGTTGTATAAATAACACAACTATCTGTACCGCCTGCGAGTAACACACTCATTTCAGGACGAAATATAGCCTATGTTCAGTGAGAATAGTGTAGCTGCCAACAGTGAAAGATTTTATTCAAATCGGTCAAGTAGTTTCGAAGCATATTTAAAACAAAGAAGAAAACAAATTTCAAATCAAATTTTTCCTCTTTTTAGTATTTAGTACTACTTAGTTGTCTCGGCAAACATTTGTTTTGCCAAAGGAAGTCGCTTTTGTACCCCGTGTATTGGAAGAAATATACCTTTTAAACCTTCCCTGGACTTTCACGTGTGATTCAAGACCAAAGTTAGCCAAATCGGTCCAGCCGTTCTCGAGTTTTAGCGAGACTCGTTAGTCTCGTGTTGTTCGTTAACATCAATTCATTTTTATATACATACTAGTTGTTCCGGCAAACATTTGTTTTGCCTTTGTGGTCCATGTATTGGAAGAAATACACCTTTTAAACCTTCCCTGGACTTCTACGTGTAATTCAAGACCAAAATTAGCCAAATCGGTCTAGTCGTTCTCGAGTTTTAGCGAGACATTTTTTTGAGCAATTCATTTTTATATATAAGAAGATAAGATATATAATTAATGTCACAATACTATAATGAACTTCGTGCCAGTCAGCCTACACAAAGTTAACACATTCGTTGACACTCAAATTAAAACAACAGAAGTTTCATTACTATCACGTCAATGCATGCGACTTGTCACCGAAAGGGTTAATTAGGAAGTTTCCTTCCTACGCATTTTTACGAATCCAATCTCCAAAACGAATCCAGTTTTAGTACGAAATTCTAAAATGTACGCATAAAAACGTAAATTTAATATACATACTTACTATAACAGGTTTTTTTTCAAACGGTGATAATAGGTTTTTAAGGACGAGTTTTTTTACGTATAATTTCACTTATCTCGTATTTTAAATCAATAAATCAGTCACACTTGTGAATATTTTGTCTTATTCATACGAACACGTTTAGAGTTTGTACTGTTGACACTGGAGGGCAGTATCTATCTTCCCTTGGTTCGAGGTAATCCACTGACAGTCAATGTCAGTATTGTCAGTCATATTTCTACTCAGATCAAAAACAACTAGACTTGCATGCCGCGTACCTTCATTCTGTCTCTTTCCTACCAAATTGTATGGAATTCGATGTACTTCTCTGGAGCGTCTGTGGTCCAGTTGGTCGGATACTTGACTTGTAACCGGGAGGTCCGGGTTCGAGTCAAGCTACTGGACGTGTACCAATGGGACTCTTTTTCAGAGCCTATGTATGCAACGCAACGCTCGTACGGTGAAGGACAACATCGTGATGAAAACCGCACACCACAAGGTGTGTGAACCCTGTAACGGCGATGGGCTCACCCCCTGTCACGTTGGGTTAAATACGCTTGGTGAACCGTGGGCATGTGCTTAAGCAAGTGCCTTTGCCCCGTTTTAGGATTAAAAGGCATGAAGTGTATTTGTTTTTGTCGATGTACTTCTTGGTACTTTGGATTAAAAAATACCCTGCTGCGCAGTAAGGGACTGAAAATATTGTCTAACTCTTTCGCTTCTGCATATCGTCCATATTCGATGGCCCCTATTAAGAAAGTAGGACCTACATAAAGGAAAATGTTCAGGAGAGAAAATAAAAGTTAGTTTTGGATATTAAAACTAAACTACTTGTGGTACATACTTCAAATTTACAACAGCTTTGGTATCTTTGGTATCTTTACGTGATTGTAATATACGTATAAGTTTATAGATCTTAATATCGCCAATACAACGGTGTAAAAAAGTACATATTCCTAAAATAATTGCACTACCGACATTTATAATTGGGGCCATCAATATTGTTGTATCGTTTTATTACAAACGTCAGTTTTGGATCTTGGTCTAGTTATTTTTGGTCTGAGAGACTTGAGAATTTTCTTTGACGTTTTTCTGACAGATTTTCGAGCGGAGAACTGTCATTACTGTCATTCATTCAAAACAAAGTTTGACAGTAATGACAGTTCCCTATCCTGAAAATCTGTCAGAAAACCGTCAAGGAAAATTTCCCATTCGAAAGTGACGTTTAGAATAAAGCGAGACACTGATATGAAAAACATGCAGGAGTGAAAGAGCAAGAGATATTATTCTTGTGTCTTTAGAGATAGTCGGCATAGCAGGGGATCTGTAAGGACTTCTGGATCCAAACTGTCACTTTTACTACCAAAATGACAGTTTGGATTCAGAAGTACGTTCAACTTCCAGCTGAACTTGCTTAGAAAAGGAAAGGCTGAGGGTGATACGCGGTTTGCGGGTCTATTTGTGTTTGATTGATCTGAGTATTTCTATGTCGGGGAAATCCAAGTAACTAATAAAAGATGATCTCTATTTCAAATAACTAGATGATATCTGCCGTTTTATACTTTAGCTACTGTTTTATCCTGTTTATTTTTATTGCAAACCGTTGTTTTTCAGTTTTTAGGAAATGGACCTCAGACAATATTCTTAAACTTCAAATGTCTGTCTCTTTATTTTACAAGCAAATGATATAGACAAATATACTTACACACATAAAAAATGTAGGTTCTTGCATAAAACACGGTGTTGTGATTTCTACATGCAAGAATTTTAGGTAACAAAAAAATGTGCTTTTTGTACAAGGGATAATGCTTCTAAGTGTAATTTTGGATCAGCTAATGTCATACTTCAATGTATTTTTGAGTATTTATTTTTCATATTTGAACAATCACAGAAAAAAATTAAAACCAAAATATTTTATAGCGAAAATTTTTTTCGTTTTCTGTAAAATTGAAATTTTGTAGACAGTAGATATTGGTTATTCGTGGTCGATATCCCTAGTTTTTTTTACAATGTAACCTACGCACAGCAACATTTTGCATTTAAATATTAGGTTTAGCGATACTTAAGTCCCAGTATAATAATGCTAGCTTGTGAAAACTAGTAGTTAAACACTAAGGTGCAGTTCCCGTCACCTGTCTCACATCTGCGGGGTTGGCGGAAACCTGCTTGGCTAGCTCTAACCCTGAAACTTGACTGACAACTTCTATACGCTGTTTTCTCTGCATAAGAAGTGGTCTTATGTTAAAATTAACTCTATGGTGGAGGTTTTACTTGAGTTTCTCCTTTGTTGGTATAATTGGATTTTTAATCCTTTTTTAATGGAATTTGTAAGGAATATAAATGGATGATTTAATACGAAAACTATTTTTATTTCGATTTAAGGGGTCTGGGATTCAATACAATGACATATTATTATATGTCTACTATAACATAATACTCTAAGAATACGATATTCCATTTGAGTTACCAAAGGTCGGGACATTTGAGTCAAATTTTAAATTAAAATATCACTAAGGGCTGGTTTCACGGATAAAACGAGTCTTTCACACAATATCGACAGATCGTAACGTAGAAGCAACATTGTCATAAATGTAGACAAATAACGTAGTGTCACCCGTAACGCATGGTATAAGAACACGGGGTAAATGGTCAGTATATGGGAAAGGTGAGGTTGGAACAATGTTGTTTTTATTTAGAAAACATCAATCAATACACAGTATAAAACAAAAGTCGCTTCCCGTTGTGTGTACTTATAGGTATGCTTATACCCAAGATAGATAGACAGAACTACGCAAAAGATTTTGATGCAGTTTTCTTTAGTAGATAGAGTAATTTTTGAGAAAGGTTTATATGTATAAAACATGCATGTAATGGTAGGGAAGTACTGTTAATAATTCAAAAGGTTTGCCGATAATTTAGTATTAAAATACACAAAGAGAGTATGATCAAAAAAGGCAGGCAAGGGCAATAAAATTGGATCGTCTACTAACCTTCTATATAATTCTTCTCCAAATACGAACGAACGCTATAGTTTTATCATTATAAGTAATAAAACTACCTAATCTTTTCATACAATATATAATATTATGATGTCCATATTCGCGTGTTTGTGCTACCTACACAAAAATGTTCATCATTTTTTTCGAGAGTTAAGTAAACGATCTCACTCTCTCCTGAACAAATATTTTGACCAAGTCTCTACAGTCGGAATCACGACAAAGTTTTGATGAAACGGGCTGTAAGGGCGTTTATGTCTGACGTTTTAATGGACGTAAGAAAGAAAAGAAATTTAATTTTCATAATGGCGGTGGTGCCACAAACACGAATAAAACATAAAAACATGGATCGGAAAACAAAGAAACAGTAAAAATGAATAACAAAACATACATAGAAACAACACAGAGAAAAACAAACAAATAATTACAAAAAAAAAATAAAACGACATTAACATATTTGTATACTGACATAGTAACTACGTACTAGGTAATACGTATACTTGAATTACGAAGAATAAATCAAACAATGACCATCCTTTAAGTAAATTAGCCTGTCTGATGCTTTTATATTGGAATGACAGATAATAAAAACAGAGACACAGAATCAACATTAAAAGATTCGGAATGAAAAGAAGTTGTAGTTAAATTTTGCGACTACATTTCTAGTCCAATCGTTATCTTATTTATAAACACAATTACTGCATTGATTACTGCACTAGCTAATTCCACGTAGCTAATTCACGCTTACACATAAGCTTGAATATTGTATCACAATAAATATGAAAAGAAAGAATGAGCTGGCTAGTGGCTATTAATTTTTTCGTGGTTTTGCTGCTCAACAAATAAAAAAAATTCACCGACGTTCCATGTGGAGAAACAGTAACAGTAATGCGAACTCTGTACCCGGTGTGCCAAAGCAGGAATAGCTACAACATACGGAAGGCAGAACAAGAAAATTATGCTATTTTAAAGCGACTTTAAAAAAGTAGTTTTTCTCAATTCAGCCCGTATACGTTATTTTTTATTTTTGTTCGCCGATACCTTCGTCGTTTATGAACCGATTTTGATGTTTTTTTTGTTGGAAAGAAGATATTTCAAATATGATAAGGAAGTCAGAGCTTGATGATGGCAGAGCCGATACAACGCGCGGGCGACTAGTACTGATTGAAGTTTTTCGTAGGCCAAAAAAAGAAACAAACAAGTTAAAAGTTCGTAACCATAGCAACTGGCAGTCCACCAATAGACGAAGCTAGTGACTCACGCTGCGGGTAAAAAAACCTAACAAGAAATAAGTGCAACAAAAAAATGATGTATGATTTACATAATGATATCAATAGGTGGTTATACGAAGTGACGTAATAGGAAAAAGAAATTGAATAAACACCTGAGAGTATGGTAGATACTTAGCCGCAGGCCGTATTGAAGCTTGATGTTTCTCATTTTTAAGCGACTTAAGAATAGGAGTCTTTTTAAACGACTTCAAAAATGAACTCTTTCTCAATTCGATGGCTGTTGTTTGATGTTTCTTGTATGTTCATTCGCGGATAACTATGTCGTTTATGGACAAATTTTAATAATTATTTTATTGTTGGACAGGAGTTATCTCAAAGGTGTTTCCATGATAATAAGGTAGTCAAGGTTTGATGATCGCAGATCAGATGATTTTTAAAAACTTAAAAAAATTTAAGAGCGATTTGTACTAGTTGAAGTTGGTTCTTTTTTCTTTAAAATTATTATTGAAATAATTTTATAAATTGTGACTCCAACTGTCATGTCAGGTACATGAATTGGTCAACAACCCTAAGGTTGAAACTAATAAATAAATGTAATTCAGATTATGGTTCTTTTTTGTACTTGTCACTAAAATTTAATTCTTTAATTTTATTAATGAGATACATTTTTTTTAGTGACACAGAAAGTGTTATCCAAATTGATAGACCAGTAAATTGATAGAAGTTATTCGCCGACAGTACATCATTTACTGGTAAATATAGAACATTTTGTTCTTACTACTTATCGGAAAGAAAACCGAAGGAACTTTCCAGAGGAAGGGCAGCAACGCTCTCTGTGTGTTAAACCTCAACACCACTGCGATCGCCAACCCGCCTGCCAAGCGTGGCGATTACTTGATCACTACGACTTGACGAAAATAGTAAGAAACAGAAAGAAAACTTTTATTTGAACTCTATTTCTACTCGGTCGTTATTTTGGAGTTTTTTTCAGTTCTATGTAACAAAAAAAAAAAAATTGTGTTACCTACGCACCTATCGTACTGATAGTTAATTTGCCTTGTCAGGAAGGAAACTGGCTTATTAATCCTTTGATTGATGTCGCAATGTAAAATTGCTAAGTACTTAGTAAACGTGCGGTGACTTGTCAGGTGATGTCATCATAAATTGTGGGGGAGTTAACATCGTGACAAGTTTTTCTTTATAGAAAGATTAAGTATTGTTTATTTTTTTATTTACCTTTTTAGCGAAAGAGATATTCGTAAACCTCAAATCTACAGTACTAAATATGTACCTGAATGTGGATGTGAGTTTGTTTGGTTACGCTTTCACGCGAAAAATACTGAATGGTTTTTGACGGAACAAAAGAAATCTCAAATAAAATTATATAGGTTATATATTTTATCCCGAAATTGAATAGGCGCCAAAATTACTGATTTGAGAAAATCTTTCACAATTTCTTCTTTGGGAAGGTTCACTATTCCCGGGTGAAAAATGTTATCTTTACTAAAATTCCAATAAATCCTATGTCATGGCGTATCACGCCGATAAACTCGCAAGTCGTCTAATAGTGTTTAAAAGAATATTGTGCTTAAAAGAATTTTGTCATTTATCACAAATCATTGATGTACAAAATAATAACATTGTTTTTTATTCCTATAACTTTAAGAGTCATTATTGTTTCTAATGAGCATTTGAGCTAAAGAAAGAAGTGAAAAAAAAAACACCTCGGTAGAAATGTGCATAACTAAGAAACTAAGAAATTCAAACCCTTTTCAAACGGCAATTTAGAAAATACTTTTCAGGCAGGTGGTGAGATTCAGCTGCTATTTTATAAGACTATTATTAATACCTGTAACATGTTGATTGTGTGTTTTGAATTCAAATGTGTTATTTTGAAGAGTTTTGCATTTTAACACGCATATTACTTCCTTATTGAAGACTATATTTACGAATAAATTATTATTTATAAACGAATTTTAATCCCTCAAGCCGCTTACCGACGGAGGACCGGTGCTTTGTAACAATTAAAAACCAATATTTGTAACAATTTTCTGCAGCTTAAAGAATTTATCCTACCACTTAAATGCAATTACAGTTAAAAAAAAAAAGAAAGGAAAGAGTAACTACGGTACTCTATGTATGCGTCTTCTGACTCCCTCTTTTGTAGGATTAGGATAGGATTTTTAAAAGAAAACTACTCAATAAATCATGATAATCGTGTAGTAGTGGAGAAATTACACAGCATCAGATTTAAGTAGTTCTTAAATTTAAGAAATACCTAGTAATGAATTTACTATTTACGTATTACAATAGTAAAGCTTCTTATATAAAATTCTAATATTTACCTAGTCTAGATTGCGACTGTACAAATTTTAGTGTCTGGCAACACTGATTTAAAAAAGAGAATAATAAAACAAATGGCGCAGGCAGATTGGAGAATCTAATTTGCATCTTAAGAGATTCGATTTTGTTCTCTTTAAGTTATTTGACAGCTTTAAAGCGTCGATGGTGGAGATACACCAGCAGAAAAAAGAAACAAAAACAAAATGGAGACCTTCGAGATATCATCGTATATGTGAATACCTAGATAGGTGCGGTTTTCTGCATTGTCGTTTTATGGCCGCAATGTAGTCACAGACTTTGTGAAATGACTGAGGATCTTCGCTTCATTAAGACACCACTATGATTTTTCGCAAATAGTAAAAAAAAACGCGCGCACTTACGTACAGTGTGATCGATTTTCGAGTGTTTACCACGATTTCTCTGGGATGCTATTGTCAGATATTCCTTTCCTTATCAAGAGGTTTCATTACCAACAAAATATCTGCAAAAATCGGTCACCAACTCTTTGTCGGCGAGCAGCCTTCAATTCACTCTATTATCTATCTCTATATACTCTATATCTGTATAGGTTTTTATACTTTATCTATCTTTCTGTATACATATTTCTATCTAAACTAAAATATTCCTCGGAATTGAAAAACCTAAATAAAGAAAGTGAATAGAAAAGGTGCTCTATCTCTCTCTACCATATGGAAAGTCGAGTGTGTGGAAGTGAGAAAATATTGGACTAAACTCTTACCCCCTTACCAATGAACGCGTTATTACTTATAAAACGGTTATTACAGGTCTACTTGAACTGGTTATTCCGTATTTGAGATACAACTGACAAGTTCAGTTGAGCTTTGTGTATCTTCGAAATAGCAATTGTGCCATTATTAGTAAGGCCCTTAATCACCAGATAAATATATTACATATTGTGAAAATGTTCTTCTGATGTTTTTTACAATGTCGAGTTTTACTAATTTACCGACGAAGCTCTATTTTGTTCCATTCGCTTTATTACAGAGCTTTATCCCAATCCAGCCCTCCTAGCAAAGCTCTCCAAGAAAGAAATGACAAGACAAGAAAAGACAACATATCAGGCACTGCGATTGGTTGAAACAAGTGAACTAGCACGTTGTGTGACATCAACAGCGCGTATTTGTTCTATCTATGTCTTGTTTCATTCTTGACGCGCATGCTAGGGCTGTTGGTTTATATCTATCTTCCCACCAAGTTTTGCCAAAATCCATTTTGTAGTGTACGCCTGAAAGTATTTATTTATTAATATACAGAACACACATTACATTACAGTATAAGTAATAGAGTAGTTAAGTTTGGGACCGGTTGGGTAGATACCGTCGTTCAAGTATGGTCATCCTCTGCAACCTACGAGGACATTGTATGGAAAGATGTATGAATTTAGCAAACTAATGAAAAATCATCACTACAGGAGTTAGGTATGACTATGTCAAACTATCAGTTTAAATAAATTGTGAAAATAAATGTTGTGGTCCTAGCCTTATATTTCTCTATTCTGTGTTAATAAAGGCTTATTAGAACTATAGAACCATTACAACATCGTGTAAGTTACCATAACCTACAAACGCTATGCTTACATAAATATCACTAACCATAGCACAACAACTAGCGCCATCTATATTACGGACAAGGAAACCAAAGTCCACATCGATGGTAATACGAGTCAATGTCATTTCATTTTATTTTCTTGTGTTACAACACACACACAACTAAATTTATGTTGTTGTTACTAGTATTGTTATTTCGGTGTGGTCTCGATACAATTTATGTTTCAATAGGTTATTATCTACTTTTACTTGTGCAAGCACATTGATACTGTACCTGCCTTTCGTAATTGTTTATAGTCCTTACTCCTTAGGAAATTACCTAAGTACGTTCCAGTACGAAAGTGCAAACATACTTGTGCCACGGCCTGTGCAAATTTTCCCGAATAACACCTAAACAAACTTGAATATGGATAGGTAACTTCAATTTGCGTGGCGAACACAAAATACAATAACAAAGTTGTGGCAGTGTGCGTGAGTCTAGCGCGTGAACTCTGCGGCTCAGTCAAGAACGTTCGTTTACCGCGTGCAAGGGAGATAGAGTCATTCAACCGCTCGCCGTGTAACTACTTACTCCATCTGGCGGTCAATGTCAGAACGACGAACTTGAGCGCTAGTTCCAGCTGTATAGTGTAGATGGCGCTGGCTATTACGTAAAAGTATTACGGTTATCGGAATACACAGTGAATTGATGTTAGTGGATTACCTATTGCTTATTATCAAATTGTAGTAAACAAACCAATTATTCCAATATGTATCCCGGTTTCTTTGATATATTACAATCATTTTAATTATTATACAATTATATTTATATCTCTATGTAGAGTCATTATAATCTATTTTACGTAATGAGTAAGTAAATAATTAGGTAGCCCACTTTTTATTAAACATTTTACATACCTATCTCACTTATTATTCATAGTTCACTTAGTTTAACGTAGAGTAACGAGTTAAGTGAACTTTAAAACCACAATATTGAAATAATAGTTAAAACTGGGTATTACTTCGCGAAATTAACCAAGGATAAGCATTCAGCGTTCCTTCGTTGTTTGCCGTAATACTTGGTTTAAACTATTAATATAATGTCAGTGCGCATTGAAAAAATAATACATTTTGTTCGTTCCCAATCCTAAGTGGAATAATACTGTGCGGTGTAAATAATATTTAGGTTAATAAATTACGTACAAAGTCTTGAATCTAAACTTATGACTGTCTATCTACTTAACTTACCTACATATTTTTTTTTTGGTTCCCCTTCTACAGATAATTTTAACTAACCTATATACTAAATCAATATTATATTTCATAATAAATCATAATATTACGCGACCATGATCAACTAGCACATTTAGGCACCTACATACACACTCAGGCCATTCAACTAAACCTAAAATTAGCATGAGACGAAAGTGATCTCATCACAATCAGCAAAAGGTCGTTACTCATGCGCGCGCGCCTAGCCCGTAAGGGCGTGATTCCATTGAAGTGGAGATCAGATAATTCGTTGTTTGCCACTAAGTACGTACTACAGAGTGCATTGTAGAGTTGAATTCAGAATTCTTACGAAGAACAAGTGGAATAGAGCTTTATTAAAAAAATAAAAGATGACTTACTGAAATAAAGATGTAGAGTCACGTGTATAAACGTATGAATTTAAAAACATTTCAAAGCCATTTGATCTTAAAATAACGTTTGTGTCTATGACACATAAGACGTATTTTATCCTGACACGGGATCTAGAATACCATATTTGCAAAATCATATAACATTTATATTAGTGCTTTATAAGAAAAAGGCTTTTGGCTATCCATGTATACACTTAATAACATTTAAAACGGTTTATTTAGTTAGTTAATTTAACGGTTATAGAACCGTGACTGTACATAATAATATTACCACCATTATTTTATAACACGAGCACTAGGTTCCTTGTTTAATCCATGGCAACATAAAAATATCAGTGCAAAAAACAGTAAATATTGGTGTTCGAAACGTATTTTTATCGCCTCTTCTATTTTGAAATGCAAATACTACAGTGGGACTTTTATCGAGATAACGCCTCTGAATTAATAAAACATTGGAATGGCTCAAAACAATGTATGTAAGTAGGTAAACCCGACGGTAGGTAAATAATGAGTTTTCCACGTCGTTCATTTTACATTTTGCATAGATAGAGTGGGGGAAACGAGTTCTCGAGTGGAAACCGCGTCTCGGCAAACGGAGTGTAGGACGCCCTCAGGCAAGGTGTCCGCAAGATGGCAGGCAGAAGCTGGATGCGAGAAGCCGAAAACAGATCACAGTGGCGTGCAATTGGAGAGGCCTATGTCCAGCAGTGGACAGGTATGGGCTGCTGATGATGATGATGATGACAGATAGAGTGACATTAAAATTGCGTCGTACTTAACAAACAAAAAAAAACTCGCTTGCACAAATCTCTTTGCTTCATTGGGAACGCGCCTTACTCTACGTGCTCACAATGCAGGGTGCGCCATCTGTTGGTGCGCGACCGAGTGAAACCGATGACTGTTTCGAAGGTAATCAAACGCCCGTGTATTGCCCTAAATTGCTTCATTGTGCAGATTGATAGGCAGTGTGCCGTGATAATAAATTACTTGGCATAAGATTGATCTTATTTACGATATGTGTGAGGATACCTCGGCGAATATTGATTTTATTTTGGCAAGTATGTATGTTATATTCAATATCATCTCTGTCGCGCGGTATTACACACGTTTTATTTCGTTCCCGCAGGAATTTAAGGATGAAATAAAGCCTCTGTGTAAATACTAATTTTGTGTCAGTCTAACGTCATTGTAGTGTGAATCTATTGTTACATAAAATATCTCTATATTATCTTAATATATAAAAGGAAAAGCTGACTGACTGACTGACTGACATATCAACGCACAGCCCAAACGACGAAACAACACTTGGAATTTGGTACGGACGTAGCTTAAGTACCATAGGGGTGCACTAAGAAAGGAATTCCTGAAATTCCCACGGGAACGGGAATAAACGGGAGAATTCTTTCGTATGAAATATCTAACCGGCTCAAGTTAGACGCTTGAAATTTGTGATGCAGGTACTACTAAACTACGCGGGGCGTCCACTAGTACTAAAACAACACTAGTAAAACATCAAAAGAAGCTGTTTAATTTCATTGGAAAATGGGCTTTATTATGTAAGAGAACAAGTGACGACTCCCTGTAAATATTTTCAGTTCTCGACAGCAAACTTTAAACCAATCCGAAGTGGGGAATGAATGCTCCATTTTCAATATTTTTGCCGAACGATTGTGTACCTTATCTGTTGTTGGGAAATGTGACACTTTACTTTTCCTGTTTGCTCTATGTATAAGTACCTACATCATAAATGGTGCTTTTAAAGCTTTTTTGGCCCGAACACTTTTGTCCCATTGTTGTTAACGTATTGTATGGAACAGGTTATTCGTTACAGTACAACAATGTCATTTTATGTAAGAGGTATGAAGATTACACTCTTATACCGTTGTAAATAAAGGTTGTATTATAACAAATATGGATATAGCAAAGCAATATTTCATAGAAGAGGGAAAATGCCAAGAAAATAATGAGAAAGGAAATGAAATTAAAGAGCCACATCCGACTTTATACTTCAACAATGTGAAAGGAGGTTGAAGAAAAGGTTGCATGAATGAAAACCTACTTTATGTACCTAATATTGCGGCAGTCAAATTTTTCCTTTTTAAACTGTGTACTTTAATTCGGATAGTATTTAAACGTGCATCAAAAAAGTCTAACCTAACCTAACCAAAATACTGACTTAGCGACAAAATTACTAATTTGGTCAGCTAAAAAATACAAAATCAAAAATTTTTCTGCTCAATTAGTAATTTTGCTGCTCAACTTAGTATTTTTAGGCGCTCAACTTATTATATTCCCTTTAATTCATACACTAGGTGTCCCGGCAAACATTTGTTTTGCCATAGGAAGTTGCTTTTGTACCCCGTGTATTGGAAAATATCTTTTAAACCTCCCCTGAACTTCCACGTGTGATTCGAGACCAAAAATAGCCAAATCGGTACAGCCGTTCTCGAGTTTTAGCGAGGCTAACGAATATTAATTCATTTATATCTTACTAATATTATAAATGGGACAGTGAGTTTGTTTGTTTGTTTTACGCCATAACTACTGAACCGATAGCTTTGAAATTTTGCAGACGTATAGTTAAAAGTCCGGTTTAAATAATAGGGTACTTTTTATGCCAGAAAAATTGATATTCCCGAGGGAAAACAAAAATATTCCTTTCTACCGCAACATAACCGAAGTCCACACGGGCAATGCCGCGGGCGGAAAGCTAGTATATTATATATATACATATATAGATAATCACTACCTTAGAACAGGCGGAGGCCAAGTAGACGGAGACGGATCCTCCGCCTACTTTTAGTAAAGTTCTTTTCAAATGAAATCTACGCAATATCGTGGATCCCACAATACCCCACTGCAATTTTCGTGTTGTGCAAGTTTAGTACTATTTTCATCTGAACGTTAGTTTTACATTGCAAGTCTAGTTAAGTTTGATCTTACTGAACTCACAAACATAATACGTAGTAAAATAAATAATAAACGTAGATTTAAAGTTACTATTAGACTATTAAGTTAAGTTACCCATGTAACAGTAAGACCGGAATTCAATAATATAACTAGCTAATATGTTCCTGTTTGGTTTACCTATTGTGTTCATTGCAGCGGCCCAATCGGGGCAACTAAGTTTTAAGCGCATTGTCAAATACCTACACCTGTATTTTACACTTAGTTGCAATTAAGTTTTGAATTTGAAATACTTACGAAAGAAGAACGAAGTAAAAGCACTACCACTTTTTATATAATGAACACTCGGACGTACCTGAAACAAAAGAAAAAAAAATAAGTACACGTTTCGTTTTATATACTAGAACGAAGAAAAAATAAACGTTTGTTATAATGTATATAATAAGTTGTATGTACTAAGTGAATTAACGACATCAAACGAAAGCGCTGAAACATATACAGCAAACTGTCTAGTACCCAATTAACTTTATTCGGTTCGTTGTTAATATCAAAAGCTACTTTATTTATGTCTAATAACTAATGTCAATGGAATTATACCCTTTTATTACAATTGCCAGTTTATCGCCAAAGAATTTCCTTTTTAAAGCTACACTATTCTAAAACAATGTTTTTTAACTTATATAGTAATTAACGGGCGCCCCGCGATTTCAATAGCGTATTTCATTATTTCATACAAATTACAGTAATATTTAGTGACGCGTCCCATTGGTTAGGGATAAAAAGTCTATGTCCTTTGTTAGGCTCTAAACTATCTGTATACCAAATTACATTAAAATCGGCTCATTAGATCCTGCGTGAAGGCGAAACAGACAGATTAACAGAGTTACTTTCATAGTATAAGTATAGATAAAATAAAATACAAATATACTTTAAGTCTGATATACCCAAAGCGGGATAGATACAGGCACATGTTGAGTACATGTCCATGGTTCACTTAACTTTTTATGTTGAAAACTTACTTAAAAGCTTTTTAAAAAAGTTACCAGAAAAATACTCGTTACAGTACAAAATTATTATAATAAAGAGATGAAAAATAATAATTATTCTTTTAGATACCCACGTAAAAGAACATTTTCCACAAAGAGGGTCAGACCAATTACGAAATAACAACATCGCAGAGAAAAGAGAATTTACTGACCTAGGGCAAGAGAATAAACAAAGATAATACTATTTCAGGTTTATCGCCACAAAGAGCGCACCCCAGTTGATACTTAAACTGAAAGATTACTTCAGGGATCATCCCAGTTACAGACACTGTTGTATACTAAAGGCTTGATGAAAAATACGATAGAGCAGGTTCAACTCGATATTAAAATGACTGTGAAAACATCTCACTCTAGCTCGTTTGAAAATATTAAAACTGAAAATGTTGCTAGTATAATAAAACAAAGCGTGTTGAAAATAATGAAAGAGATGAGAGTGGAAACTAAACTGAGCAGTATTCACGATAATTTTATTTATATATTATATTTGTATATTAAGTGCATCCATGAAGCTTTCACTTATGCAAAGATAGCATTTTAACATAATATTTTGGTGTATATTTGGTTCGTAATTGGAAAGAGAATTTGATATATA
>SJJU01000567.1:0-46052 GCA_012932125.1 Conopomorpha cramerella | reverse complement strand
ACTTAACATGGGATGAAGGCAATGTGTGTGTTGTTGTAAAATATTTATTATTATTTATTATTATTATTTATTTCTTTCAATACACAAATCTTCCTACGGGAAAACAAGTGTTTGCCGGGACAGCTAGTTGTGAATAATTCTTCAAGGGCCAAGATCAGAATTGTACAAAACGGGAATGTTCTTAGTTTCACAAAATAATTTCTTTTGTAACACTCATACGTATTCGTTCAAATTGCTACTTTGGTTACCTTTTTACAAAGTTAATTTTACATTTGTAGTAAGTTGTATTAAATGTTCAATGAATCGGAATAAAGTCTTTGAATTGAAGCGTTTCCGGTACATTTCGTTGCGAAGACGCTGAACCAAATGTACAAAAGGATTTCTAGGAATATCTTAATTCGAATGTAACGGTTTATCAAAGACAGCGTGGAGAGGAATACTCACGTGGAGTACAAGGTGGAAGTGGCTTGGTTAATATACTTATGCATAGATAAACATCATATGCCTAAGCGACTCAAGTTGTAATCGAAATCGGTTGTCGGTTTGAGCCACGCGGCACCGCTCAGTAACATATCGTGAGGAATCCGCGTGTCAAAGTATATGTGAACCTTACACTCTTACACGGTTCACGCCTTTTACGCTAGTTATCGTAATAAGATGAAAAGAAGACATCAACGCCAGTGGTTCGAACTGTTAACGGGATATTAGAAAAAAGGCCATTTTATATTTACTCGCAACTAAGCCTCGTTTAGGAATGAAAGGTGTAATTATAGTGGAATGAAAATTAATCTTGGCTAGAATGTAAGATATTCGTTTCTCCACCTTTTGAATTAAGGAGGCATTGCATTCGCTTTCATAGGTTCTAGGAATAAGCTAACAACAGTCGATGAAATCCTTTTTTTAAAGTAATTGTTTATTAAGTAATCACATTGTAGGCATACCTTTACAGTCACAAGGTTCTAACATTATAGGTTCAATACACAAATAATCTTGTTACCTAAATCTTCCAAGTATAGTTGATGTAAGGAATTCTGATGGTCATAAATTGTCATTGAAGAGTCCACCGAGGCTGCTGAAATTGATCTGTGAAAAAAAAAACATTTAGGGGATACGGTTATTTGGTAAGGTGAACAGGTAAGTACAGCTTGTTAGTGAATGACATATTACCCTCTATAGTCCGTGCCGGCACTGCTGCTCCACTCTCTGGGATCACTGTACAAGTCTTCTAGCAGCTCTTCTATGAGCTGTTTCACGTCTTTCTTCTGAAACACGGAGAACATCTTGGCCAAAAAACATTATTTTATCTTTATTGTCAAGGATTCAGGATCAAGAATTTGTATCATCAATCATTTATATTACATTGACAATCGCAGGTTACACTGAGTTGTACCTTTTGGAACTTTGGATGTTTAAGATAAGAAAGAAAGTGGGTGTGTATTCTGTATTCGGATATTCATTCCGAGTTCAGTTGCAGCGAGCTGGTCGGAGAACATGTGGCTTTCTCTATCACCCTCTATTGCTACGTGCGGGGGAAATAGACACAGACAGACTACTCGAGAAAAGAGCTGCAGCTGAGAATAGACACAATTGAGTTTAAATTGTTACAGAGTGCGGCTTGACGGGAATCGTCAATACACAGTACAAATGAAAGCCGCCTTCCGATGTTAACCCCTATTTATGCTTAGATCTTTAAAACTACGCAACGGATTTTGATGCGGGTCTTTAGTAGATAAAGTAATCCTTGAAGAATCTTTACAGAGGATACATGCATATAATAGCAGAGAAACGCTGTTCTTCCTACTTCCTTCCTATCCTATCCTATCTTTCTACTAACATTGTAAATGCGAGACTTTGGATGTATGTATGGATGGATGTTTTTCCTTCTATGACGTAGAAAGTGCTGAACTGATTTTGGTGAAACTTGGCAGCTTGTAGCTAATAAATTATAATTACATATGGGCTATATTTTTTTTGCATATGTTTAAAATTATTTACGTTTTAGAAAAAACGTGCGGTTTGCTGCGTGCGCTGGCTTAACCTGACAAGTTACGTTAAAACTATGTTCTACGCAACCATAGGTCAGAAAAATAAAGCGATAGTATAAGGTTATCTTTTACAGTTAATCTATAATAATATTTTAATTTAAATGAAACATGAAAAAAAAATAAAGCTTTTAAAAATAACGAGTTAATAGTGAAGCCGTTTTGGCACAGATGACATAAATCTTTATCAAATAGAATACGTAATTAAATGATATTTAATATATATTATTTATTAGATATTGCCCTTTATAGCATTTGATTTCAACTATTAGTTTCGAAAATAGCGCAGGTTGAATAAAACGAGTTAGTTACTCAAAAATGTATCACAGACGCCGCGCTGCCGCCAGTCCTGAATGGCGCTATCGAAGTTTTGAGGATTCAACTATAGTCTGCCACATTGATAGACCCTTGACCAATTTAATGAATGGATGTGACTGACAACCAAACGTACGGCGATGACATTTGTATCTCAGAGTAGAACGTCCTATTGCTTCTTAGTTCTTTGTCATCAAATAACAGAGCTGTGTTTATTTTCGGTCATCAATCGAAGTGACTTTTTGATTATGCAGTTATATGTACAATAAATATAATAAGCTCTGCAGAACTTATAATGCACGGATAAACAAAGGTTTCATCTTGTCGAAGACTACAATGGAATTTCCAGGGCCCCTGTTTTTCTTAGCTATAAAAGGCGGCGCTAGCTGTTCAAGGGGGAGTAAGAAATTACTGACGTCAAGCAGTCAGTATAGAAGGTGACAGTTTATAAATATTGAAATATTATTTTATCCATGTTAAAAAGTGGTTTTGGGCAAGTAGTATTTAATGTAAGAACCAATTTTAATTAATTTGATTGGTATTCATTATCATTTGGTGTTATTTCAGCAAGAAACATAATGAACCAATTTCCCTACAATAGATGTTAAGGCTCTAAACTTCTTTTCTATGGCCTAAATATTTTATTTTCCTAAGTACGTAATAAAATATAACTGACAGAAGTCCCCCTGGACACCAACAAGCGACATCTAGATAAGAATTTTTGGAGTTTGAAAATTCCCCCTTTGATGGGCCCAAAACATCACTAACAAATCGATCTTAAAATGAATCGAAACTTTCCAATATTGTAAAACTATCAGTCTAGTCTATACGCATGGTAATCGACCTGTCAGAATTTGTAAATATTAAATCCCAGGGTCAAACGTTAAAAGTAGCTGGATTACACTTGGGTACGCCATGTTTTTAACGTAGAGTACGTTGTCTGCTCACGTGTTTCCAATCTACACAATCTGCACGTTGTCGCAGAACAAAATAAATTACTCATTATAGTGTATCGAAGTCTTCTGCAATTAGTGTTCTATAGGTATTAGGAAATAATTGTACCTCTGACTGGATTTTTTACTGTTTATTCTCCCTTTGAGTTTTCTTGCCAACGAAGCAATAATTGCATACGTCTTCTCATCACATGCCCTTTACAACTTTCGGGATACTCAAGTTCAGCAAGCTTTTAATTAAACGTGTTTCAGACTAATTAAAACTAGGTATACATAAAGAAAATCAAAACTTGGAGGACCGAAGTTCGCCGGGACAACTAGTAATGTATACAGAGTGTAAAAGGACCCCGAGCAATGATCTTAGAAATGTTGTTGCGGCTGGTCAATATTAACAACTTTTACTATGGTACGTGCGGAAATGAGAAAACAAATTCAATCCTCATACAAGATGTCATCCCCCAAGGCAAAAAGTTGTCTATTTTGTATGGAGGTGAAAAATAATGTCTCCATAGTTAAATTTGTTCATATTGACTAGCCCAACAACGTTTCTAAGACCATTGCTCGGGGTCTTTTTACACATAGTATTGGAAACACAAGTTTACTGATGATATAAGGCATTTACAACGATTAGTAAGTATTAAGAGAGAATATGCCACTCACTGTATTTACAGTATTCAACACTGGCGGGGCTGGAATATTGGACGGTCTTCTTTCCACGTTATGGATTTGGGGGACACGTATTTTCTTTGCTTTCTTCTTCTCTTGTTTCGGCGGCTCCATTAACTTGGAGAAGTCCAGCTCAAAGCGCACCACTTTCAAATTTATCGGTTGAGTTTGACTTATTGTTTCCATTCTGTTCGATACTTTTGTTACTTGTTTTACTTACTGAATTACTTGCTTTACTTCAATTGGGACGTTAGATGATACAATTTTCTTACTCTAGAATATATTTCCAGCAAAAGTTATCTTTGTATTTATTTTTATGGCTTGCAACATTATGACTACCAATCCTTTTTTCGTCTTTGTGATGCTAAGCTTATTTTATTGTATTACCTCGATAATTCACATGAATGTAACCATCTGAAAAAACTGTTTATAAAACCATTCACAAATAAATAAACACTGACTCGAAATGTTTATGTTTTTACGTCAAGCACAAATCTTATAATGTATTTTTTTTATTACATAAACCAAGATTCAGTTCTCTTCGCAAATATAATTTCCAGTAATACCTGTCTATATTGTGATCTGTAAAATATTTTTAAATGAGGAGCAAGTGAGTCGTAAAACAGTTGGCGATAGGCGCCCACGCTTCACCCGCCCCGCAGCCGATACTGCTGATAACAGGGCTAATATAGTCACCAAACACAACGAATGCACAATGATGTAAAGGTCGACGTATATTAACACAAAATAATTGGGTAGGTCCCATTTGTTCCATTTGTGAACATGACGTAATAGAACAATTTGAGTAAATATTGTCCCTATAGAACTACACTAGTTTTTGCTCCTGTTTTTGTTGTCTGTGAATGCACAAAACTAAATGAGAATCTCTTTTCCTATTATATTCTCGAGTGGCCAGAATTAGCATTAACTTCAGAAAGTTAAAATAGAGACAATATTTACAAAGCTTGTGTGGAGATAGTATGATGCCCATGAGGCAGGGTAAACTGAGTATCCGCGAGTGAAACTACTGGAGGGAAACAAGTTTTAAATTAAAATAATTGTAATACCAGATAACGACAAAAAGCTTATGCTGTAACGTCAGAAATATAGTAAAGGGAAGAAGAAACTGTTTTTGTCAGAATGTTTGTGTTTAATGTGGAACAGGTATATTTTATTTCCAGACATCTTGTAAGTACTAAGGGTGTCAGAGACTAATATGAACTGAACGAGTATACTTATTATAGACGCTCAAAATATTTTCTTCAGGTCGTTATTACAGGGAATCGAAGCTTTCAACTTTAGACCAATTTCATGGTTAAATTCTTTTTGATCGGCAATACTATAAATACTTAACAAATCATGGTGTTTGGATCAACGATTTTCTTTCACTCTTACAAGCAATGTATCTCGTCCTAATAATGACGCCTCCAGGAACCAAAATTTCGAATCCTAGTATCAGTGGTTTCCGCAAGGCGACTGAGGGATGAATGACTGAGGTATTCGTGTTTCAAATATAGAGATGATAAAATGTCGACAGTTGACTTTGATACGTAATTTAATAACTGTTACTGTTAGTACTTTTTAACGATTGTTCTATAACGAATTAACTGCGCTTTTATTTCATCAACTTTATGCTAATGTACGTCGTTCTTAAGACGTAATCGTACATCAATGTTAACTTTTAAATGGGTTTTTTCACTTTGCATTTTGCCTTTATAAACCTGGTTTTTGAAAATTTATAATTTTGTAGAATAAAACTGTTACACAGTTAAACTTACAAGTTGATTTACTGTAACTGTAGACATTTCCACTCTATAATTGTTACTTGGGGTAGGCACCGGCATGTGCTCATCAAGTAGGCGATGGTAATTAACCCTGCTGGTGATTCGAGCTTCTAATTTAGAGGTAATTTTGGTCATGAATGAAAATTGGATTCACCGGATTCGATTTTACCAACGCTTGGAAATCGAAAAGCCGATAACATTACCTCATATTCTGCTCATAAAATAAGAACGAATATCTAACAGCACTAATAACAATTGTATATGTACATTTTGTCGGAAGTAGTTCCTGAAGGAACGAACGCACCCACAATCCGTGGCTTAGTTTCCATGGTTACATTATTTTGTTATTCGATAATCTCGGAGGATAATCTGTAACTTTTGACAAGGGCGATTACGGTTTTATTTTGTTGTTTGATTTTTTCGTTCTTATATTAATTTCTTACGATGAGTGACGACCATCAGAACAAGCAACCGGAGGAACCGGGATACTGCTCAGCTGCGTGTATGAATAAGGAGTGTCTCCAGCAAGCCATTCATCGAGAGCCACCTAAAACATCGGATATTTTCGCCACGTGCAATCTTCCCAAGAGATTTGAGCATCCTCGTGAGTAACACATCATACAAATATTTGTTTGGACCAATTATTGCAGTTTTGTAAAGGTAAATGATGTGCCAAATGTGGTGTTATACAGGTTCAGTGAGTTGTACGTATTCAAATGCTCTGTTTTTATTAACGTGAATGCAAGCTTGTTTTCAAATTAAATTATTGCTGATTATTATGACCAGTGCCACTTTCCTGTGATACTACGGACTGATGATTATACAGTGCTATTAATATGTATTAGTTTATTGACAGTAGAGGAAAATTATTGTAGGTTAGCACCTTTATAATTTGGTCCACACATTTGCACGTCGATGGGATCTGATAATCCTGGAGTGGCGGCCACGAATGGGAAAGCGCAGTGTGGGCCTCTCCAACAAGTATGTTCCGATGATCTAGTTACGTAGTAGGAGACAGCGGGCACTCATTGGCGGAGAAAGGCTTAATACCGATAGTTGTGGCGCGCCTTTGGAGAGGCCTAAGACCAGCAGTAGTAGCCAGTGGGCTGATGAATCCTCTATGGTTAGTCCCAACAATACGCCCATTATGTTTGTTAAGTTAAATAATTGATCTCTCTATTTTTATCCTCTCCTACTCATATTCTAGATTGGTTCAATGGTTACGGGTGTCAAACGAATAAGCAGCATCCATTCTACAGAACTACAGCAAGCGAGTACGGATGGTATGCACCAGGTCAGTGTCCATTTTTTTTAGTATTTTTCTCATATCAGGTCAATTACTTGGTATGAGTTGAGAGTAATTAGAATACATGTCAACTCGTACCAGAATATTGAGTTGCACCCATATAGATACCAATATAGATAGATCATAAAGTGGTCTTGAATACTTGCTTCGGTTGCACGTAGACTAGTTTGTTATCAAGGTAATAACTGTCTCCGTTTTAGATGGCATATTTTAGATCTAAGTTTCACATTTTCAGTTTTATTTAAATTTGAGGACATAGAAGCCAGCTACAGTACCTAATAGCACTTTGATAAATGGTATCGGTGATCCTGCAAATGGCATCAGTTCAGTCAATGATGAAAGGAAGGTGAAGAACACGTAATAAATAATATAAATATGTCTGCTTCACGCTCGTTCACGAGGCTGGATTAGGAGTTCGTTGCCACCATGAACATTGCTCCGATGGTAGCTCGATGTAAACTTTTAAAGTAATACCAAATATTTGAACATTACTATTGAATGGGAATCAAAATATTCGAAATAAATCTCTTTCACTTCTCTTAGGGTACCACTGTATGCCAACTGCATATTTTCCAAGGGATCAAGCTTTCTCGTCCTCACTAGCTGCTGGTGGAATGTACAGAAATTATTCTCTGAACACGTTACCCGATCATTTATTTTAAAAATGAAGTCTTGTTTAATTTACGCTTAGGAGAGTGGTTATGTTTTTTAAGAACAACTTTAGTTTTAGCAGTAATAAGTGCTTACCTTAATAACTTGTCTTGTTGTGTTTGGTTGTTATTGTTATAGTTTAATTAATTAAATGTCTTGAATTTGTTACTGACAATTTTATTGTGTGTATATTTACATATATGGTTGTGCTTGTGGTTTCACGCTTAGGAGGGGACGCAATTACATATTTGTCAATAATTATTTGTCTACTGCTGGACACGTGTCATGCGGCGAAAAGTATTTTGAACTTCTTCTTGTAGCATTTAACGTTTACAAAGTAAATGTTCAAACATTTATGTAACAATAGAACTTTTTACCGGTAGAGCTTGACTTGATTGTGTCTACAATGCAATGCAACAGCATTTGTACGTGTATATTCTTGAAATCAAATCTGTCGAAGATTAGAAGAAATTTGTTAATTTATTATGCCAAACAAATTGTCCTCTTAATTATATAACAGTCCATGTTATCTAATCTAAAGTGAGTATTAACTGTTATCTAAGGATTTGATGGTTTGATTTTCCACATATACGTTTTGGTGTTACTTATCTCCTAATCGCGCTTTAGTCATATTGGAATATTATTGTAGTGTAAATCCTGGATTTTCACCACTATTCTGCCAGAGATTAAGCAGCGATGTGGTTTACGATAGAGCACATTTGTTCATTAGGTACCTATTTATCCGTGACTTAAAGAGCTCCAGACTGTACTGTCCAGGAGACAAAGATATTTATATATTATATCTATATATATAAAAGAAAGTCGTGTTAGTTACTCCATTTATAACTCAAGAACGGCTGAACCGGTTTGGTTGAAAATTGGTGGGGAGGTAGCTTAGAACCGGGAGACGGACATAGGATACTTTTTACCCCGATCCTGTTGGTCGCTTCGCTATATAGAGGGCGTTATAGTTTGTATGAAGAACTGAAATTACGCGAATGAAATCGCGGGGCGTTCACTAGTTTTAGATATAAGCCACGAGTCGTCCCGTAACGTCGCCGGCCAGTATTGAAATGCGTCGTAAGAACGTATTATTTTTTATTATTTGTCTCAGGGTATCACTCTGTGCCCAGCGTGTTCTTCCCGGCGGGTCAGACCTTCACCAACCGTTTGGCTGCTGCTGGCATGTACCGCAACTACAGTCTGAACACAGGCATGGACCCTCCTGCGTACAAATGAACCTGAAATATTTGCAATGAATGTTTGACCAAAAGACAAATTCAACAAAACAAAATCTAAAGCGATATCTAAAAACTTTTGATTTATTCAACGGGTTTTTCCAGAAGTCGATTCAAATTTTGTTTTTAGATTTGATCAATTAGATAGCAGATGTTATACAAGTCACCGCAACATTTCTATGCGGATATAGAAGAAGGTGAATTATTATTTGTTATATTTTTTATAGTATGATGATATTTCGCCTTTCGATTTAGCGTCTTGAAATGAGGAATCCCGACAAATTCATTTCAGCTCTGTTACTAAAGTTTAACTAAGGTTTGAGATGATTGTGTTAACAATCTTCAGTCGTTATTAGTTTAGTTACTTGATGTTATATTGTTATAATTTATACTTGTCATACATTTTTAATAGGTAATTTTAGTTCGTAATATTGTTTAATGTTACTCGAGAAAACTCGGTAAGGCATCATTTGTTATCTCTTATATATTCTTCTATGCATGTGTTTTAGAAATAAACTTACGATTTAATCGCTGTAATAAATTTTAATTGGCCAGAATGACTTTTTACTAAATTATATTAATTTTTAACTTAAATATTTCTTGATACTCTAATAATATTTTGCTTTGTATAAATGTTTACTTGATGTTGATAATATTATTTGAAGTATACTGTCGCAGTATTTATTACATATAGATTAATTGAAAGAATAAACAAAAAATATAAACTGCAAAAGAACGACGAATTGTCTTTGTTAATATATGTCACTGTGTGTCACTATTTTTGAAAATATATCTATCATTGTACCTTCGTTGACAGTAGTTTCATGATTTGTACCATGATGGAACTACTGTTAAAAAAACTTATCACTGGTTCCATTGTTGATGGTCCTGTTTTGTAATGGAACTAATGATACATTTTCTTATCACTAGTTCCATTTCACACTATTAAGTACCTATTGGGACTTGCAAAATTTTCGAGTGTGCAAAAAGCACTAGAGGTAAAAAAACTTAGCATTCAGAAAATATTTCGCTGTATTTCTACCAGAGTAGCAGAAATAATAAACACGTTGATAAGTACATTTCTTATCAATTGGTAAATGGAGGTGAGAAATCAGGTATAGCTTCTACTGAAGTACACCTAAAAGAGGGAAAAAAAGCCGATTTTTTTAATTGTTTTAAAATATATATTGGCGTTGGTATACATGTTAATATAGAACGCTCTTTATTTTAAGAATTTGGTAAAGAATTTCAAAATGAAATATTTAACCCATTCGCACCCACTGTACTCGGAGACTTACAAATTATTTTCAACTCTATTACTTCATAATAAAAGTCAAAACCAATTAAAGAGTAAGTATTCTTCTTGGTGTTAATGGGTTAAACTTCTATTTTAAATAAAAGCATAATTTAAATTATTATTAATTATACCTTACCCGGCTATTTTTAATTATACCTTAGCTACTACTTACCGATTACGATTGCGGATCTGAAAGACTACACAATATAAAAAACAACTCACATGATTTATAACAATGAAAAAATAAAATCGGACACGTATATTCGAAATGATTGACCCCATTTTACCGGTAATCTACCTACCGTTTAAAGAATACCTAATTGTCGTACTGTAAATACTTAGCTGTCAACGCAGTTTCTCTAAGAAATGACCCACGGTTTTTTGGCCCGATATTAACTGCATTTGGTTATTAAGGATTTCGTCATCCTTCTTCAAATTCTTAAAATAAAGAGCGTTCTATATTAACATGTATACCAACGCCAATATATATTTTAAAACAATTAAAAAAATCGGCTTTTTTTCCCTCTTTTAGGTGTACTTCAGTAGAAGCTATACCTGATTTCTCACCTCCATTTACCAATTGATAAGAAATGTACTTATCAACTTGTTTATTATTTCTGCTACCCTGGTAGAAATACAGCGAAATATTTTCTGAATGCTAAGTTTTTTTACCTCTAGTGCTTTTTGCACACTCGAAAATTTTGCAAGTTCCAATAGGTACTTAATAGTGTGAAATGGAACTAGTGATAAGAAAATGTATCATTAGTTCCATTACAAAACAGTACCATCAACAATGGAACCAGTGATAAGTTTTTTAACAGTAGTTCCATCATGGTACAAATCATGGAACTACTGTCAACGAAGGTCATTGTATACCTACATACATACAGAGTGTATAAACAACAATAATCGTATTCGAAATGATATCCAAAATGAAATTTAATGAAATTATCTGTTCCTGAAATTACTTCACGGTAGTTATTATACACGTGTTATTATTTGGCTTAAGATATCGATTGAAAGCTGTGTCACATTCGTAGAAATAATGCACAGGGATTGTCAATGTAGCATTCCAACTTCTTTGTAGACATCGGAGTCCCCAATAAATACCTACTGTTGTTCTTACTATCACAATTTAGGGTAATATCAAATAATACAATAATTACTTACTTACCAAAAGAGGTATTTATTTTATTCCGTATTGATAATAAGTTAACATGCACTCATAAATCCGTTAATTTTAACAATACATGGTTTGGTTATGACATGAGATACGACTTTATTTTGACTACGACAAAATATGAACAGCTACATGTGTTCGTATTTTTAGTATTGCTTTCTTAAATTTGTCAAGATTACTCAGAAATATATAAAAAATTCACCCACTATTCTTTATTTTCATTTATTTGGTGGTTAAAATCTACATTAGAGATCGACGGTCTTTTCGTCTTATTTTATGATTGTATTTTGTTTCATTCACATTCTTTCCTCTTTAAGCGATCGGTAAACGATCAGTAGTGCAATTCTCGTATTTTTGCTCGATCACGATTACGTTTTGGTTTAGCTTACGCTCGAGTTTAGTCGAGTTCAAAAATTACCAGAATATCGTTTGTTCGAGAAGAGTAATTTTAGTTTGTTTGTTTACGAGAATACGCTTTGACGATTCAGAGCCGTTTGACGTACTATTGAAATTCGATAGTAACACGAGAACGATAGTAACAAGAGAGTTTGGACAAGTTGAGACTTTTTTAGTATCGACGAAAATACGAGAATTGCCCTACTGATTTGTTTGAAAAATGGGCGAATATAAGATTTCTTCAATATTTTACTTGACAGTCACGTCCAACATGTTCTTAACGAACATGCAGTTTTCCACTTTAAGGCTAGCTTTAGTTACATAGTTATGAGGTAAATAATGAGATTGTGTGACTGTCTCTAACATATTTCAACTTAAATAAAGAATGATGAGTGAAGACAATGTCTAATTTCTGGTTAGATTTAAACTTTTTGGGTATCAAAAAGTTAATTACGTGTATAAATCCCTAATTCGTTATAAAATTTTATTTTACTGTGGATTTTATCTTTGCAACGTTCATTGCCAATGACACCGAAAATATCACGTGTGTCTGTCAGCTATCTTTGTGCCATATTTTAATTTATTTAGGTTTTCGGAAAGCCCAGTCATTCTTGAAGTATCTTAAAATAATGTATGGATCTAAAAGATCAGTAAGGGTCAAATAGGTTTAGGCTTAGGCAGCTCTATTTGCTTGGCCTCTAAATACAATAAAAGCCTGAAATTTCTTGCGTCGTCTTCGTGAAAACTATAATCATGCTATTTTACATAGACAAACATGACGGATAGCTTTTTGCTTTAAATTATTGCTCTCGATCTCGCATACCAGAAAATGGAGTTGTCTAAATGAACCTTATGTGTTACTCAAACTGACAGATCCATAGATCATTTATATTATATATCATTCCCAGGAAGATAGAGTATGCTTTTTGGGTGCTAACTGCAGATGAGAAGTAAATTGAGGGTGATTTTGTTTCTATATGTAGTACCTAGTGGTGTACATGACAATGAACGAAACTAGCACGCGCGCCAAGGTAGACACGACATAGAACAAATACGCACTCTGATTGGCTGTTATGTCATGCTTCGAGCGACTCAGCTTGTTTCGACAAATAGCAGTGCTTTATATGTCTTGTCACTTCTTTCTTGGAGCGCTGTGCTAGGGGGGTTGATTACTTAGATGTGATAGTTTAGGTTCTTATTTAAAAGACTAGCTAAGTTACATTTTTAGTGACGGTCACTCCGAATTTTAAATCGTTCGTCGATGAATTAGAAGTTACTTTATAAATAGCTTTAGTTCGTTTTTGGATGTTTTCAAATATTTTAACGGCATTAGTACCATCATTATGCTGAAACATTTCTCCATAGTTACGTAAAATTCATGACGGTGAGGTCTGTCCGAATATTGTTATTGAGATTATGGTATATTATATATATGAGACTCTGTCAATGCCCATTTTAGTGGTAACTATGTAGAGGTGTGGGATCAAGTAATTTATATTTTAGGTTGTCATTAAAAATGAAACTTTACTAGCACTCTTGAGATCACATATACTTACGCCTTGGATTAGGCTGTCAAAACCACAAACCACCTGGAGTTATATTTATTAATACTGATCTGCGTGTGTATTTTATTTCCATCTTTTTCTTTTGGATACACATTTTCAATATCATTCATTTGTCTACCATCCATTTCCAATAATATGATTACAACATGTTTAGCAACAACAACAACAGCGTTCATTTAAACTATTTAATATATTTTACGTTTATAATATTATATTATGTATTTGCATTTAATAGTTCACTTCAATCAATTGTTTTATATAGATATTTATGCGGAAACAAAAAAAACACACTAAATTGACTAGATATCCATAGTAGAATAATGAGAATTAACATTAGTATATTTTTAATATCAATTTTCAACTATGTATATAAGTATAAAGATTAAGAGCGTATTAGTAGGTACTACTTAGAATATACGTATATTTATGGCTTATCAATGTATTTAACCCAATGTAACAGGGGGTAAGCCCGTCGCCGTTCTAGGGTTCACACACCTTGTGGTATGCGGGTTTCATTATGATGATGTTATTCACTATAATGAGCGTTGCGTAGCGTACATAGGCTCTGAAAATGAGTTAATTTTCTGCTTTTTGCAGTAAATACAATTGCAGGTACCCAAAATACCTAGTCCATTTATTTAAGAATTTATCCGACATTGGCCGAAGTATATTCTAAGTACCCTAATAACACTGTTACGATTAAATAGATAAACATTGTTACAAAACAACTATTGTGTAGTTTCAAGGTAAGTACTTTGTTTTAGGGGTCATTTTAGGATACCTATAGATACTTTTAATCGTGGTGTTTTTTTAATTGAACCGTCAGCTCAGCTCAAACACCAGTTTTATTAAACGAATGACCAACCGTGATGTCACTGTAAGTTAACCACTTGACGATTAAAAGTAGCTCATAGGTAAGGGTTGGAGGAGACGTCCTAAATACAATTAACTCTATTTCCTATCCGCGTTTGCGCACAAAAAAACTCATTTCGTAGCATAATTCTATTAATTTGTCGTATAGATATTATACATACGAAATCCTATTAGCGTTTCAACAAATTGAGCAGCAAAACGCGGGGGCTGTATCTCGTGAAAAATCTAGCTACAGGTGCAATACAAAACTTAACCTAAAGCTATTTTATTCAATAGGTATATACGATAATTACTGAAGAAATGTCCGAAATTCTCTCAGTTAACAAAGGTCACTTTAAAAACAAACCATGTTGGCGGTCAATTTGCATAATGGTATAGGAATAAATATATATGTATTTTTTATAAATTCTACCAAATTGATACAATTCGTTGTGGATCTAACAATAGTGGTTGAGGGACAATTGTTTCAGAAGTACTCAGTTAACTTCCCTTCAATGAGAATGTTTCAACAAATCACTGCACTTATTTTGAATATATCGATAAATATTTTTTTTATAACACGATACTTTGTAGTTAAACACTTAAATCTAATACTTGATTTCTAAATAAGAAGCTATAAGAAAAGTCTCGGTTAAAAGTACATAGCTTTAACGTCACAACTCACATACTAATTTGTAGCGAAATATTCGCGAAAAGCAACTAAAATAATTAAATACGATTATATCTTTGTTTTTAATTAAAGATATTCATAATATCCGAATGAAAATATATTGTAACGTTCAATATAGTAAGTAATATGAATTCAACATATCATTCTTACATCGATATGGAAAAGTTTCATTATATTGTCAACTACACGGGATCGAACCGTTTCATATAAAGCAGAACAGTTAATATATTATTATGTATATTTTCAAAATGTTAAATTATCTATTAAAAACAAACTTTACTAAACGGACCCCTCGGAAGAAGCGCGAGGTTGATTACAAAATCAGAATAATCACTTTAGATAGAGAGAGTAATCTCTAATGTGATTATAATATATGAATGGAAATAAATACGGGTTACACACAAGTTATATGAGAATAGACTTTTTCCATTTTCATCCAACAAACCGTATTGTCATCATTTTTATATAAAAAAATCAATTCGTTGAGAACAATTTGAACGTTATGAAAATGTGTGAAATTATTATCTAATTATAGTATAAGTAAACCTGCTTGTGTAAGTAATGCAGTTAGAATAGACATGACATATCCTTATGGATCTAATAATTATTGCCCTACTTTATATTAGTATAAACCGATATTTACCAAACTGTTAAAAAATGTTCGAAAGTTTTTAAAGTCACTTGTAGATTGGGACTAATTGGGAGCTATATTCAAGATGAAATCCAAGATGGCGTCATCTGTCTTTTGCGTAGCACATTCTAAAAGTGACTATAAAATAATATCTTAATCACATTACAAGTACGAATGGATTATTTATTGATTTTATTTCGATTTAAATGTCCAAAAGTATATCTTTCGACTAGCATCTCTCTCTCTGCATGGAATTAGGCTTTGAGGGGGAATGGTCCCAGATGCTTTCAAGTTGGAGGAGTAATGATGGTTAATTATTACTATTAGCCAAACTTAACAAAAATACAATAAAAATCGTGTTCGAGAACCGATGACATTTCTTGTAAACACTTATTACAAAATACTATTGAATGAAAATATTATTTTGATATGTTTGGATGGTAACGGAAAGTTTTTGAGATTATTAAGTGACATCCCAGAGAAACAGCAGACAACCCTGCTGTTGACTACTTCATCAAGATTGTTCTTGCATCAATATTGAAATTTATCTCTACATTTCTCCAATGGTTAAAAGTCCTGGAATTCATGGACATCACAAATATTGTACGCGGATTTCTAAGTGCCTAATGCAAAAAACAGCAACAACTCTCACCTACCACAATATGCGACACTAAAATTACCGACGTCATCGGTTCTCGGAACTCGCGTCGTTTACATGTCGCCGAAAATGCCGGCGAAGGTCTTTCGGAGGTTCTTCATAGTGTCCTCGGCGTCTTCAGTGAGCGTCTGGCTGAGCGAGCCCTGGCGCGCGAACCCGCCGCGGCCGCCGGCGCTGCCCGTGGCGCCCGGCGCGCTGCTCGCGGCGCCGCCCGACGCCGCCGTCGACGATGCGGCCGTCGACGATGACGTCACTGACGATTGCGATACTGAAACAGTTGAAGTATAGTTTGAAGGTATCCAAGTCGCGGGTGAATAGGTACCTACTGAACAAGTGTGCTCCATCGTAGACCACATGATGGTGGTCAAACGCTTGTTCATAGTGATTAAAAAAAAAAAGTTGTCGACGGGGTTAACGTCCTTGTAGAAAGGAAATGCAATGACGATATTTTATTAAAATGTGAATTATCATTAATAAGTATAAGAGATAATTTTACCGTTTGCTTATTGAGCATGTATAATATGAAAGATCCGACACCCTCCGCACGTCATATACCCTGGTACAGGATGGCTCATTTACAACGGTCAGTATCGGAATGTTTTAAACTGTAAGACATACGAAGATCTGTTCTTAGGAACCATTAACTTGCCATTCTGTATATACCGGTAGTCCAGAAACGATACTTTGGCGATGTTCCTTAGATAGCCAACGATGTTTGATCTGTGTTCAGTCAAAGCTTAACATCCGAATTACATGTATTTTAAGAATTATCCATTTTAAATTTTACAACACATGATCGAGAAAATCCTTGAAATATTAAGCCCTTCTCTAACATCAAAGGCGCAGAAAGTGAAACTTACTCTGTGAATCGCGTCTCGCAAGCGGTGGCGGCGGCTGCGCGGGCTCCGCCGGTATGGGCGGCAGCGGGCGGTCGATGGAGGCGGCGGCGGCCAACGGCGCAGGCGGCGGCACGCTGGGCGGCCCGCCGGCCCCGCCCGCCCCGCTCGCGCCCACCGTCGAGCGCTCCTCGGGCGAGCCGGCGCGGCTCGACGACACCGACGCCCGGGACGTGGTCTTCGTGATGCCCGGACGGCACACCGTCTGATAGGAAAGTAATGTCTACTAAGCTTTCTTTTTCCGAAATATTTATGAAAGGATTTTTGAATTGTGACTTTCATGTTTGATGCGGTGACAATTTCCGAATTATGATGTTCCTGTACGATCTGAAACGTATGTTACACCAACAGATCGCATTTTTTTTATATCAAGGATTACACGAATTGTATGTCTTATTATAATGGCTAATTTATCTTTTTGTCTTAACATTGAATCGGTTGTAAGTATAATTGTCATGTACATAACAATAACACAGAGGCGCAGAGAGGAGCTAACGAGAGGACTAAGCTTTTATCTTTTTATAAAATTATTTTTCTTCAAAATTATCTGCACTAACTAACCTGCATCCTGGTGAAAACTAGGTCGGCGAGGTGCCGACGGTCCTCCTCTTGCGAGTCGCCCATGAAGGAGGCGGCGCAGTCGTTCAGCTCGATAATATGCTCGCGCCCGTCCTTGCCCACCACCAGCTCCAGAGCACACACCTCCAGACCTCCGAAGATCTCGCTCACCTGAATACACCAAGTATCAAGGAATTAATTTAGGCAAAGCATTTACTAAATTATGCTCAAGCATTTGACCACACCTTTCTGGCTACATAAAAATAATTGAAATGTATTTAAATAATTGTGATTCTAGACAATTATTACAACGAGGTCAACTTATTTCTTTAATAAAAGGACTATCATTTCGGTCACATAGCAAAAGAGTGTAGAGTCATAAAAGGAAGAAGAAAAATAGTACCAACGCTATTCTTACAACGTTTCAAACTGTCGCTTCAATAGTGTGTATCAAATCATGAATTTCTCGGATTTCTAGAGATCTTTCATCACATCTTCAAGACCTAATCGCGTGACCAAGTCCAATGCAATGTAAACTGTGCTGTCCGATCCTATTCGTTTCACTTGTCTATTTGATTAGTTTAGTGCCGGATACGCTGACTTAGGTATTGTGTCACTTATTGTTGCTCCATTTGGAAAACAGAAGTATTCATTGCTAAACTGGAGAAATTACTGAACTAATATCGGGAGATTTTTTTTGTATTATACCCTACTATCAAACTTTCTCTCTCTGAATGTGTATTGACACAAAACAGACAGAAGGGAAAAACATTTCGTCAAATTAGTATTTAGCTAAAAATACTTTGTACGAGTTAGATCTAAATATAATTGGCTGCTAGATGGTTTACCATTGTCCGTATTACGAGGATGCAGAGATTGTGTTTTTGATTTGTATATTGAATTAAGTTTTAGTAGGTTATTCGGGGAACATTCTCGTAGTTAACTATTCTTACCAGAGCTGTTCAGCGAAGTGATGAGAAAATAACCATAACATTAAATTTCTAAGTATTTGTGTATCAATATTTATGAAAGGGTATATGGGTTCATGTTTGAATTATACTTACTTCAGCTACTGCTGCAGTTCGGTTATATGGGCCAGTACTGAACGAGTGTACGATGAAAACGCCGAAAAGATTGTATTTAAACTAATCATGAGCAGGTTAAAATTAGACATAACATTTCGATACGAATTGTAACCTTTGCCCACTATAGAGGTACTATATGACCAAAGTACCACATGAACAGAATACCAGATTCCTAATTTAGCATGTTCTCATACTTTAAGTACATGCATGAAGAAAATCAAGGTTCCTCATTTTGTCAACATCAATGATCGATTGACAGGTAGGTACGTACCTCGTCTATCCACATCTTGTAGCGATCGTTCATGCCGATGGCCTCCAACATGGCGGAGCCCTGGTTCGTCTTCCAGTTCCCAGAGATTGATTTACGCCTGAAATGTTACATTGCACTTGTACTTATACGAAAAGTCATCGGCGTTCACCTATCTTCTCCTCGCTACGACATGATCCTAATATAATTAATTACCTCTTAAGCTTCTTTCAAATTTATTTTAAATTCTGACAGCAGTATCATCTTTGTAGGTACAATACACTAACACGTAAGGTAGGTATAAGATTTGTTCATAGAACAAGTTGTTACGAAATAATACTTTTTCTATCTTTTTCTTTAATCTATAACAAAATGGACGAATAAACCGGTTATGTTCGTCGTCGTCATTTTATTATAGTTTAACCTGCATTTGTTCAGAGAATATTACAGGTGATTAAAGCTTTATGTAACGACATCAAGCTTTTAATTAACGAATTGTATACGAGTTAAAGCCTGTGCTCTGGTTAAAGGTACTAAAAATGACCCTAAAAATAAACGGGATTATGTAAGCCTCGTTGGAAATGTGCCAAAATGTTTCCCAACCAGGCATTTAGGAAAAGTTTAGTCCACAAACATTCGTAAAAGGTATCGATCTTCTAAGTAGGGCTGGCGTCTGAAGTTTTTGTTTCCTGTTCAATCATAAAAGCAACTCCTACTACGAAGAAATTGGATAACTTTGATAATTCATCCAACAAGGAGTTGTATCGGAGTTTGCCCACTCTAACCATAAACTTTAACAATTTGAGCTGTTTCTCTGCTGAGCTCTAACTCATTGTTAATTAACTAAAGATGCAGGTCTCATTGTCTAGTACCGTAATTTTCAGAGTGTCCTATCCATTGTGCAAAAAGAAATATGTATTAGTTACAATGTCTCAGCAACTTCTTGTGTGTTACCAATATCCTTCGAAACTTTTGAATAATAAAAATAGCTTTATTTGTATTTTATTAATTTGATCGTAATTTTTTTCTATACATTATTTTATGTGCTGAAAGCTCAAAGAATTGCTTTATTTCTTAATATACATGTAATCTCTACTTTCTACTCTTAACTCTTCTAAATATGAAACCTCATACTTAGAGACAGTAACAGAGATTATGATTATAAGAGAGATTATGACTAGAAATGTTGTACAACAAGATTAATGAATGAGAATTAACTAAACTCCCTGGGCAAAGTTCCTAAAATTCTAGAATTCCTAGAGTTTCTACATTAAAACGTTATGCTAATCTTTTACCACAGTAGTATCCAATGGGTTTACGTTTGTTATAACACAAGTATATCGTTATGTTATTGTTAGTGTAATGTAATGAAGCATATACATATGTATTATGGTAGGTAGGTACTCACATAAAAGCCTTGTAGTTATTGCCGATCTTCTGAATATGGATGTCGTATTTGGCATCGATGTAAGGCTCTACAGTGCAGTAAGTGCCCAACATCGCCACAACTCCAGCTATGTCCTATGAAAGAAATTATAGAAATTATGATTTATGTCGAAACTTGTTCTATGTAGAAAGTCATATCAATATATACATACTTCACTTCACGCCTTTTAATCCCAAATCGGGATAGGCAGAGACACTAGATTAATAAGCAAGTGTCCACGGTTAACCAAGCGTATTTGACCCAACGACAATAAATATAGTATAAAACAAAATAATTTTGGTGGCAGTGGGCAGAATGTTATCTAACGTCCTGAGTGATACAGAGGCAAATTGCCTTTTGCTCACCTCATTTATTTGCGTCTCCCGCTGTCTCTTAGATCTTTAAATCTACGCAACGGATTTTCATGCGGTTTTCTTTAAAACATACGAGTGATTTTGGAGGAAGGTTTATATGTATAATACATGCATATAATAGCTAAGAAATACTTTTAATTATATATATTGGCAAAACAACGTTTGCCAAGTCAGCTAGTTAATAATGAAATATAAAATAAGACCAAGATTTTACTTCGTGAAATCAGGTTAATAAAAACATTCGATGTCGACGAAAACCCTCGCGGCAATGATGTCGTTCGTCTTGCTTTAAAACAAATGTTAATTAACTAATCATTTGGCAAAATTATATCAAATTTATTGATTTGACTAGAAAATAACGCCAGGAAGGAAAAAAGCGTCAGGAAGCAAATGCTTTCCATTAATTTAAGAGACTATGAAGGGAAAACTAAAGTTTAGTTTTCAGTTTTCCGATGTTTTTATGTGGAAATTCTCCAAAGAAATATTAATTAAAAAGCCTTGTTTACCTGGAAGTCAGCCAAGGTGTCCACTTTGACCTTGGCCACGCCACTGTGAGCGTGACCTATCTTGATCACCACCGGGAACTTGGGCGCCGTTACCTGAAACAAAGATAAGTAAATTATTACTTATATTTTTTTATTGGATCATATAACTTCTCTCACGTACAAAGGCTTATAACACTTATATAATAAATAACACTTCGACACTGGCTAGTTTTAAAATCGATGTTTTCACGCAGAAAAAAACATCGGCAAAAACAAAAAATGGTAACGCTCAATTGTTTTATAGGATTGGAGAGTTTGCATACTTTTAAAATCAATTGCGCATATTACACCGCGTCAGTAACCACATAATTAAAAGCATACATACGTACACTAAGCTTTAATTGTAAAATACTGTTGTCGATAATACAAAACAATCTACAATACTGAATTGCTCAATTATTGTTAATTGTGTAGGAATTAGGTTGTGCACCCATTTTCCACCCGGAGGACCCGCATTAGTAACATTATCACGAATAGATTTCCTAATAACAATATGGTTTAATTGTTTACTTTACGTTTCGTACAATACATAATAACAAATGGCGAGAGTCAGTTTCCGCGGTTATTTCAGGATCCATTTGTAAACAACTTGCAGAAGCCACTAATGTTTTCCAGAACTACTTAGCTTGCCAAAAAGTAAGACTAGCACTATGCATTATGCTGAAACTTTGCAACATTCTGAAATGCAGTTGGAGCGAGATTTTATTTTATTAGAATTGGCGCAGTTTCACTCACGCTCTTTTCCGTTCCCGTGGGAATTAGGGATAAAATTTGACCTATTTCTCTCAGGGATGGTGTAGTTTCCCAAAGATATAGGATTTTTTTAAATTGGTTCTATATTAAACCAACAATGAAATCTTTCCTGTTTATAAATTAGTACCTATAGACAAAATTGCAAGTGTCACAAAATTCACTTATACGGATGCACCATCTACAACGTCGACTTGGTGAAATGAGGGTATTTGCTTAGGAAGTGCTTTTCCTTATTGGGATGACGTCGAGAACATCAGTAGAGACATTTTTATTTTGTAGGGCTAGTATGTATTTTGTAGAGCATTCCTGACCGTGATTTTCTCGACTACACGACAATGTTGAGCATCGCTTTCATTTAAAATGCGAAACAGGTCGTGACCGATTGTTTCCATGTTCTGTTCCATCATCGCATGTCACCTTTGGCATCGAAGGTCGTTCGGTTTTGGCACAAGTTCAGAGTATAAATCGATCACGGGCTAATTCTGGAACTCCGGTCACAGTCTCAAGAATATACCTCTACTTTAATAACACTCTTGAGATTGTTGGTGATTCAATGCCTTAGTCATTGGAGATTTCAGTGAAATGCCTTACATGGCAACGGGCGAGTAGGAAGTAAGCTGGTATAATACAATTTTAAGTTCCTCAGTAACTTGAGATTTTGGTGACTTTCTTCTAAGAAAGATCACTTTGTTTGCTAGCAAATGTTTACTTAAAAACAACGGAATAATTTTTCGGAACAAAAATACTAAGGACCAAAATGCATAAGAAAATAAAGTCGTTCGTTTCAGACAAAACGTAATTTGTGGTGTGATACTCAGAAGAACTGACAAGCAAATACAAATGAGCACAGCGCATATTATATGGAAGCCACGTTCAAATAAATATCCTAAGTAAGTGGAATGCCAATGTTCACCAATCCATACATCCTTTACCCGCCCCCGACCGACCATCTGTCTCAGGGAGCATGACCCCAACAATATCGTTTAAGTTTTTGTCTTCGTAAGACAGGACTGTGAAACACACGCTTGTGTCAGTCACTCCCACAAGTTGTGGGTACTCGATCGTTTACGCGCCAATTTTATTGGTCGCTTGTTTGACAGTGACACTGACAGTAATACTGCACGGTGCCAGGTCAGTGCGAAGACGCGGAGGGCGCGGCGTGTGGGCGAAACAAGACAAGTGTTTACAGTCTCGTCGATAGAGGTGCTCGACATGATGATGTAACCTCTGCTCTGTCATCGCATGCTAATCACCTTTTACGATAACATTTTCAACAATGTACGGTACCACGGGACATAAAGATTATTGCACATGACGCCTGTCGCTTTGTATGATATTTATGGTAGGAGTAATTTGAGTGTAAGCTAAAATTTAGTTGTTCTTTATGATGATTTACCGAAAATGACTAATCTTAGTACAGTTAAGTTCATAAATATAAGTACAGTATGTGTAAGAAAGACCAGTACAATGTTACCTCTGAATTCTTAGAATTTTTTGTTCTGCGAACATGTACGCTACGCTAGTATTTTTTTTGTATATGTACACCTACGACGTACATTTAGTTAATTTCCGGTCTATTGCCGGCCGCGAATTCCGTTCATAACCCAATCTATTCTGACCTCAGCTCTTTGTACTACGTATAATCTCAACACGGGTCAAAGGCCATAATGTTCAATATAACCTGTTTACACACGAGCCACAGTTTACTTCCTTTGTGCTAAATTCCTATAAATCCGGCCATTATATTGGCTTACCTACGAGCACGACAAAAGCGTCACTATGAAATTCTTGCAAATTATCCCCCTGACCAATAAACGCGTTGTCACTTACACAACGGTTATTACAGGTCTACTTGAACTGGTTATTCCGTATTTGACATACAACTGACATGTTAAGTTGAGCTTTGTGTATCTTCGAAATAGCAATTCCGCCATTATTAGTAAGGTCTATGTCTACGTAATGTAGGCAGTTAAACCAGGAAAACTTAGGACTGTTTACGCGAGGCGATAATGCTTACCTTACTTAACTGGGTATAGGATTTATTAATATTGTCGGATAATCAAAGGTGCCGACAGTTAATGGCTTTTACAGGTGAGAAATATTAACGAGCTAGTTTTACAAGATTTATTAACGCCACTGGCGATATAAATGACGGGACAATTGAAGGTTTTTCATACAATTACCAGTCGGATTGTATCTCTATAATGTGTCGACTATCAGGTTTTCACATTAGGTGTTCACGGTAGTGATTGAATATTTTGAAAATAAATTTACCTTAGTATCGCGTATATAAATTGTCAAATTATTATAATGACTACACCTAAAAATACTTACATGAATAATTCTATCCCTTGTGTATTTTTGGCTAACTAATTATACATTATTGTGTATGTATATAATATTCATAATAATAATTCAATAACATCAATTTCTTTTGTAAGATGTAAGAAGTACTTCATAGTCATGATAATTTATTGATTGTTATTTGATTTAATTAATTAATGTGTGTACACATGTTTTGGATTTTAGTCCAGCCAAAACTTCTTATTCCAATTGTTTATTGATGTATAATTGATTAAAATCTGTTATGGGTATCTATTAATAAATAAATACCACCCCGCGTTGGAATTAAAAGCCGTAAAGTGTATTTTTTATATAAATGAGAAGCTGTGCCGCGCGTTATTTTCTTCTCTTATTCTGTTCAACTTGTATTTTCGGGATAAATAAATATGGCCTATTTTACCTAGAGATAATTAAAATTTAACATTCTAATCAAATACGTCCATATACCATAATTTATTATAATACAATTACGTCTTAGTCTTATTTATTTACTAAGTAGTTTATCGGTAGCAAACATTCAAATACCTACTATAATTTAAATTTATATATAATTATCGCTATAAAATGATATATAACAAAAGTTGTTCGTTTGGACGAGGCGAACAACGTTTCTAAGACCATTGCTCGGGGTCTTTTTACACACTATAGTTGTTAAGTTATAAGTCAATCGGGATATTTCCCACCACAAGGCATTGATTAACTTATATATGTATAATTAAATGATTTATGTTCTTTTTTAGGATTTTAGTAGGTACTACAGAGACCAAATTTCCGTACCTAATTTAGGTTGTGCTGATGGATTTGTTGGTAATCCTTGATGCGAACTATTGGAATTATCACGTCTTTGCAATTATCACTTGTGTATTCAGTCAGCAATTTGCTAGTTCTCGATAATCGTTCATGGCCGAATTGCTGTTTTTTTATATTTCCCGAAAAACGTCCGAACGTTTATGTAAGCTCTATTTTCGTATTTTGGTAATAACATGTTACTTTAGATTCGTATGTATGAATAAATAGTCTAAGCTTATAGATATACACCCTTATTAATAAACTGGGTGTAACCATAAATCATATAGTTACAGTTTTATTGAAACTGGTTATTCCTTTTTTTTTTTTTGAGCTTGGTGTAACTGGGGAATAGTTATACCTCGTTCATCAGTAGGACCCAAATAGTTTACCACCGCTTTTACACATGACTTACAGACCTGCGATTGGTCAACTTTGCCGAAAACGAATGGATCGTCGTTGTAATTCCACAGATGACCATGTGTTAAATTATCCCAGGATGTTATGTTAAATACCATTATATCAGTCACAATATGTGCGGAACATTCCTGTTGTGTTATGTAATCCGCACTACATACATGTCTGTTTGTCCGCAAACATTACACGTGTGCATGTGTGTGTGTCTATCGCAAGTGGGAGGTGAGACACGGGTGACGCCGCGATGCAACGCGCCCCTCGACCTACATTGATAAAGAACAACATGCACTTCAATTAACGGCGAGAATGGAGAGATCACTTCACTATAATAATTGATTACTATGTTCGTTGCGATACTGACGTGTACGTCAATCAATCATCAATATGAGGATTGTAATCAGTTTAGGGAATTTCGCGCGGGAAGATTTTATTTTTTATTTTATTGACATGAAAGTAGATTGTTTGTTTCTCATTATAGAGAGAACGTTTCTCGCGCAGGCAGTTCAGTTAAACCCAACAGCGTTGAACAACTTTATAGCTTTTTGAGGAAAAGATCTACTTCCAAATTTTATTTTATTCACAAGTTTATTTCATGTGTATGTATGTCTTCGAACGACGAAACGTATTGACACATTTTCGAATCTTTATGGGTACGATTTGTCTGCTGCGGAAACATAAAAAGCGATTGTAAAACTGTATTAGGGGACACGTTCAATAGAAAAACTCAATCTCTATTTACTGAAAAATAGAAGAATCTAAGTACATATATATATATATCTCCGGAGACATATCGTTAAGTATTTTAATAAAACTTGTTCTGGGAACAAATCTTGCAGGTAATATTTTTTTTCCAATCTCTTGTGTTTTTACACATTTTATGCATGGTATTCTGAAACGTTACTCAAACTCTAGCTCAGCTGTCGATAATACGGATTGTCTAAAAGAGACAATAATACCGTCTTTATTGATATTATTTTACTGATTATTGGTTTACAATATGATTCAGCGTTATAGCGTAATACTAAGAGAAAGAGAAAAAAAATCCGTAAAAACGACTAAACCAATTTTAATAAAATTCGACACGAATTAGCGTCTAGGAAACTTAAAATAATAAAAAAAATAAATACACTTCACGCCTTTTAATCCCAAAGCGGGGTAGGCAGAGCACTTATGTAACTTATGTAATTTAAAAAAAAATATCAAATGGGTTCCCTACGGAGAGCTGAGTACTGCAGAATTGTGTAGTAGTTTCCCAATAACCTAAGACGGAATTTAAAATAAACAAAAAAAAAAGTATTGTAAAAAAAAGAGGAGAGGCGATAAATAAATGCATAATTTCTTTTTGATCATTCCGACGCTCACTGCAGCTACCAGACACAACTATAAAAATACCTACACATTTTAATCATTTGGAGCACACCTTATCTTAATCCTATGCAAGAGGCGATTACGCGCCGCATTCCTCTCGAATTACCTCCTGCACTCTGCAATGTATCAGCGCACAAGCAAATTGTTGTTTTGTTGATGTCATACGCGAAATCTGCGCGTGATTCATTGGGATAGGGTAGGCCGCCGCCGCCACCGCCGCGGTCCCTATCCGCCGCCACCGCCGCCGGGAGCGTGTGACATCACGGGCAACCGTGTGCCCTTACCGGACCACGTGCGTGTGTACTTATTGAAGGCAAGAGCTGTGGGCGCTCTATAACCGGCCGTGCTCAACTCAGCACAACATTCAGTGCCAGATTGCGCGTTACGTGGGACGCATGTCGCCGCATTGACGGCCAAGCCGGTATACGCGCTCGCGCATACGATCAACGTATTTGAAAATTCAAAAGTTGCATTTAAAAAAAAAAACATTCCGCGACACCCTGTGATTTGCACGTTGCAGTGTACCAGTGAGCTTTGGATGAATATTGCCGTACAGCTGCTGAAAATTCAACTAGCGCAGGTGCATTTGTTTACTTTGTTTATTTTCGTGTTTATCGCTGCGGTGGCCTTGTTTTCGGTGCATTGTTATTACCTACAGATTTTGACCGGTAAACAGATTTAGAGTAATTGTAATTTTCTCATCTGCCTGAGATATAGATATGAAATTGCATGATAACAAGCATAATGTTAGGGCTATAGGTAAATATAAACATTTTTTATATATTACTGTTATCTTTTTATACTGAATACTTTATACTTAAAGTAATTAGGTCAATTTTCTGTCTTAAAATGATTACGTGAGGCCTTGAAAATATCAGGCCACAATAACAAAAACAATAAAAATGAAAATGGTTTATGGCGGAGTTCTGGCGAAAATCGCTCGCGGCCAGTTATTTGCGTAATATCCACCCAATGTTTACGAACAACTCCTTTCTTCGAATAAGCCTGTCAACTAAATACTTGCAATAACACTGGCCACTTACAAAAAAGTTTTATTTTATGAAGAAGTTGGTAGTGTTCTGTCTTTCTTTTTTCAAATGTCTACAAAGCTTTTACTTTAAAAACTACTTATTGTACATACATCAGAAACAAAAACAAATGAACGTCTACAAAGTTTTTCTGTTCCAAAAAATACTTATTGTACTGAGGTGTATTTTCAAAACAAAAGTCGGCTTCACTCAAGGTTCGTTTTTTTCCTACATAAGTATTTGTTGTCGCTTAGAGTATTTGAATCGTGTTACTAACTAGACGCCGTATTTTGTAAACATCGTCGTTTTTCCTTACTCGGCAAAACGATCGTCCTACAGTTGGTAACGTGATAGTTCGCATGCATGCAGCACTGCCTCTCCAATTTCTTTCTGGCTCTGGTAGGTATGGCTACGATACTATGATAAATTACGCCATATAATAATTCGAAAATAAAATTATTACCACACTACGCAGAAATACAATATCTAATCAATCTAGGTATCAAGAATAAACCCTATCTTTTCAAGGTTAGTTCTGTTTTCCTTGTTAGTCATATTAAACTGTATTTCGTGTTGTATATTGCTGTTCTGTAATTGTACATTTATTTGGTAAAATATTTACATAACGGATTAATAGTTGTGCTACTGTCGTGATACTTGCGGTAATCAAATACACGGTGCATCAGGTATTCCGGGTTTCAACGAATTACGGCACTTCCAATAAGATGTACATACAAACTGCAATTGTATGGCTTAAAGTCACCCAGGCGACATTATGTCTGCTGAGATTCTGTCTATCCTACACGGGATTATGGACGTGAGATTATATACGTAATAACACATCAACAATTCACAGGAGTCTATTTTATTATGCGAATGAGCGCGAGGACGGGGCGCGAGACCAGGATGTTTGGGCCCGGCGAGGAAGTCCGTCGTTAGCTTGTCGGTGGGTCCCTCTCAGCTCTATTGATGAGACGGACCGTTTTATTACATAATGGTTTTAAAGAACACTGCTTGTCCATTACCAATTGCCAGCCCAGTAACAGCGAATTTAATTTCTGAGAAAATTGCAAAACAACATTAACACAAAATCGCTGAATTGATGTACGACATATCTACCTACTTGCATATAATCGTTAAGCAATAAATACACAAACATGCATACGTAATGCAGAATTTCGATGACCATAAAGTTCGAGTTCGGCGATATAACCAGCTTTACGCTAGCTTATTAGAAAGCAGCGTGCCGTGGACCCTTAGGCAGGGAATGTGAAATGCAAACGAGCGAGGTCGGGAGGCGCGGGTGGGCGCGATGCGGCGGGCGGCGGCGGGCGGCGAGCCCTGACCCGCGCCCGACCCGCCGTGGCCCGCGGAAGACGACAATCACGCCAGCCGGCCCCAGCACCCCACGCCAATACACATGCCTAGATAAACTGCATCATCACTCCATTATCTAGACAGTTTATAGAACTAGATCACTGCAAAACACCCGGAGCGTCCATCCATCACTCTATTCAGTCACTAGCATTGTATCGTCACTCAGAACGATTTATGTTTTCCTAATAAAATATCAAGACACAGACCAACTAGTTATGTGTCATATATATGTACATACGTTATTGCGTTCGTTTCTAATAATCTTCTGTTTGATCACGTAGTTATTATAACATTTATTACCTTATCTAGGAAGCGGTTCCGCGAATCATATCTTTCTGGTTCTATCTTTGCAACTATCGCGCGTAGGGGTGACATAGAAATAATGTGAAAATATATAGTACCTACTTGTAAGATCTTTGATTGATATCTAGCAATTACAAGGAGCACAGTCAAGATCAACTCAAAGGCCAAGTTCAAAGTGAAAAGATAATTATGTAGGAAGTTATAAATCGACGTAGGAGAACTTTACAGACAATTTGTCTGCTTAGCGTTACTTATATGTATACAAATTGGGGTAGGCAGAGGCATATCTTGCGTTTCTCTTTATAAGTGAAGATTTAGCGTACGCAGCAAAATCATCGTTTCACGTTTATACAGTATTTCTAATGACCTATGTTTTCAGTCACCGGTGTGATTTTTTCACGCGAAAATATAATCCATTGTTAGGCACTCGCCTGGATGCAATCCTGCGACCACCTGCACGGAAGTCGAATCGTCGACGTCTAGTCTATATCTGCTTTCTGAGTCATCAAGATTACAACAGTACTTCCGCACAATTTGCGTTAAATTTTGTGTGTATATCGGGGAGGTATTGGAGAACGTCCATTTTTCATACCCCTACCAACAGAGCATGGCGCAGAAAGGCAAGTTTGATGAAATTAATGGGACTGGAAATGGTTAAAACCACTTACTATGACAGAAAGTGTACCAGGACAGCTAGTATGTTATAAACGTACGTGTATTTATTTATCCTGTGTATGACCCAAAAATGTGAGATAGCGGTACAATAATGCATTTAAGACAATCTTTTCACGACACATAAATATTATCTGTACCGACAACAGAATCGTCAATTCATTCAAGAAAAATCGTAAAATTCAAATTAAAATTCACATTGGAATGGTTACATTGATGTTCTCCCAAAAAACGGTTTTATATGTATTTAAGTGTTGTTGATAAAGCTTAACTGTAAATGATCATTGGTTTGGTTAGTGCACTGAGACACTTCAGTATGCTTAGCATTAACGCGTAGACTCTCTGGGCGCCTTGTCTTTCTATTGCGCGTGTCACAGGTACTTTCTCGTAATTATTTAGAAGTATCTTTGGCATCAGCCAACTATCCGGTTAAATGAAAAGAAATAATCCTGTCACTTGGATACTTGTATCCTACGAAGATGATATTTCGTCTTAGGATAATCGTTGCAAAGTTTCTGTAACTCGAGTTACGCGAAAGGTCCTTTGGTGTAACTCGAGTCAACTAAAAAATTAAATGATCCCGCGCTTACGGTGAAAGGGTACGATTCTACCTCTGCATCGACGAGCGAAGCATAACTAGCATAACTATTGCATGTTATTGGCGGGTGTAATCTCGAACAACTCTATAGGGCTACTGTCTATTCTAACACGGGCAATAGAAAGAGTTGGTTTTTCAAGACAAATCTAATCTTGCATACTAAGCCTACTGGTTGGTGCAAGAACTGCATTGCGAGCATAGTTGGCTATGTATCTAATGTGGCAGACCACATATAGGTAACTAATACATAAGTTGCGCAACGTGACGTGACGTTAGTACATGGGATATGTCTCTACATAAGAGTGTAAAGTAAACTATGAATAGTATTACCTACTCTCCTTATAAATACACATGAACCACCAACCTACGTGAAATGCCAAACTGTACAGCTCAGCTTGACTAAGCTGGTGGTACTTTCAAACAAACCAGCGAAAGTGGAACTTTAATTAACAATTTGTTACATGTGATGTTAGTTCAAGTGTTTCTGTGTAGTTATAAAATGTTAAGTTAGTACCAACATCGTCGCCGCAAGCTACTCCAGTTACATTCTGTTGAATTTGAATTGACAACAAGAAGCCAGTCAATGCACACACGCTCCGCATGGTGTGAGCAAACATTGTATCTAAGTATATCTATATGTGCTTAATTTTGTTTAACTTTATTTATTAAAAACATTACACAATTCTTAGAATACTAGAAATGTTTATAAAGAGGCCAGGTTTGTATTTTTGGATGTTTGTAACGAATAAACTTAAAAACTAATGGACGGATTTCGATAAATATTTCACCCTGAGTTGTTATTCAGTCTGTAGCCTGTTGGCTAGGGTACATATATTTTATCCTGGAAATCCACGAAATATAATCCAAGGAAAACTTGAGTAACACCGCACTGCTCATCTAGCATGTAAACAGTGTTTTATTAATTCTTATTACATTATATCATTTGTTTACAGGATTGTAAAGTTGATTATTGTTTTAGATACATGACTGTTTATTGCTTCTATGAAGAAGCTATTTTCGTTATTAGTCACAAGTCAAATAGATATTCCTCGAATTGGCTAGAATAGTGTTCTAAAGACAACATTATTATTTTCGTAGGTGTTAATTTTTTTATTACCCTGTTATTTAGTACTCTATATTTAGCCTAGTATAACAAATTTCATAAATTGCTATTTATAGCACCTACCTGAAATATCTGTTTTCACTTACCTATTCTAAAAAGTTGTTCATATCGACGAGCCCAGCAACGTTTCTAGTAAGACCATTGCAAGGGCTCATTTTACACGCAGTATGCATAGTGAAATTGTAAGCAAAGCGAAAAAAATATTTATCTAAAATGTATGTTGTCATTAAGTGCAATATTTATTTTGTGTGACACAGACATTACCGGTTTATCTCTAAGTGGTTGACTTTCCACAGACATACGGTGAGACTCAATATTTACTAAAAAGATTTAAAGCGTAATCATAATATGTTTTTTACCCTACTTGGTTTGTTACTAGATATCTGCGTGCCCGGCAGACAGTGCCCTCGTCAAGTCGAGCAAGCACGCTGTACCATCCTTTTCACGAAGCGATTGCGAGCATTTTCGACTTTGTTGTGGATGCATTATAGTCATTGAACTACCTTCCAGAACAAAAATATTTAGGACTAACTGTACCGCTGTGTAGGTCTGTTTCGGATCGGATTTTCGGGATAAATGTAGCTGTTACTCGGTGATAATGCAGCTTTCTAATGGTGACAGATTCATCGAAGTTCGTCTAGTAGTTTTTTAGTTTATTCTTTTCAAACATCAATTCAAAAATACAATTGTTTCCTCTTCATAATTATACAATCCTCTTTATAATATTAGTGTAGACTTCACGGGTTTATTCACGTTTCATTCTGGTCCCGTGGCAATTACGCGATAAAAAATAGCATATGTTACTCGGAGGTAATGTAGCTTTCTAATAGTGAAAGAAGCATCGAAGTTTTTAGTATATTTGTTAAATATAATAACACAACCCTTTCCTGTTTATAAATGGTAATGTAAAATGTTTTCTAATACGTCAAATATTCATAATTTTTTTATATATTACAAATATTTATTAAAAAAAATCTAGGTAACCGAATGAAATAGTCATACCTAGATTTAACAGTGGAATTGAAAGACGAATCAACTACGATGTAGGTTTAAAGTGATGTTCCTCCTCGTTGTTCTGGTCTAAAAATAGTGTTGTTTCTTTCGGCCGGTAAACAACAGAATGAGACAATAGTTTAGACTGGGATTCAGGCTAGACTGCCTTGATTGCCGTTCAAGTCTAAAATGTGTAGCGAAGTTCGTCAGATATACATAAATTTGTGTGATGTGACGTAAATGTCCAGTAAATAAGGCCGCTCTTTAACTTGTTCCACCGAAGCGGCTTTTCTCAAGCGCCATCTTTGAGCCCATCACCCGCCCACGGGACTCTCCCGGAGGCCTTGGCTTTTTGCTGATTTATGTCAATTATCTGACACTTGGAAACTGCCGGTTAAATGTTTTGGAAGACGGCGGTGTAATTTTCTTTCTGAAAATAATTATACTTCCTACTACCTGCTTCGTAATGGATTTTCGGTTACAACAAACGGTTTTAGGGAAGACATGATACGTATATAAATACGCTTTGTATTATCTTCATACGTCTTAGTAATTCAAGAGCATCAAAATAAAAGGAACATAAATAATTAAAAGGTATTTTGTATATAACATGAAAATAGCAACATAATAAATCAGGCGCTGAAAAGAATGTCACCGATGTTAGCTCATCGCACACACCGTTTTTAACATCATGGAGTCAATTACGTCGGGCGATATTAATATCGACACCTTATCGTGTTACACGAGAGCCATATCCAATTAAGATAGTACTTATGGCATCAAGAATAAAGTCCGGGTACTATATAAGCTGGCGCCTCCACCTTCGGTAACGGTAGTTTGGGATACGGGGGTGAATCACACCACTATAAACTGCTCTACGACAAAGTAAGACGCCACAAGGAATATCGTGTCGAGTGAAAATCGTAATGTTGTAGCTCAGTTGTCCACAGATGCGGTGGGTGCTACATAATAATCCTTCTCATGGACACTTTAGTGAGAAATGAGAAAGGATGGAGACACAACCAAGTAGTTAAGCCTTTTGCAATGCCAGTCGGCCGGCCGGCGTCGGCATAAATTTTTAATAGCGATTACACGTAATCGAAGTTTTGTCAAAAGGATTTGCAGTAATATAATACTCAATCGAAACCTTATTTAAGCCGATTTCACATTGTCGCCAGATTGCCATCGAAATGGACGTTGCCGAAAGGAAATTAAAAGACGTTTGCGTCATAATTCTTAGAAATAACGAAACAATTAATGAAAGCATGCCAAAGGTTTGCGCACTATTTACTGCAGGTATCTTTAATCTATCTAGTGTCTATATAAGGTCAGGTGGATCTGATTGTGAGGTCACGACAATAAAATATAACCACCGCACTACTCGCAGATTGCGGAAGACGTAGGTAGCTAAAGCTAAATATTTAAATAAACTATTACTGTTCCGAGAAAGCATAAATCTTACCAGTTTCATAAACAAGTTAGAGGAAAATGGAGATGGTCAAAATCAAAAGTAAAACATATAGTTTATGATACCCAGAACATGACAGAAACATGCACATTAAATCGACTTCGAGGGCTATTGAAAGATAGATTTACAAAAATTAAACAAGAAATCCTAAAATTATTTTCAGACAAAAGAAAAAATAACATTTTCACAATAAAGCAACTAAAAATAAACTTCTGTTGTGCAAACAATTATCCAATTCAATTATCCGAGAAAGGAAAACAAAAAGGCCACCTTTATGTATCGCGAGGAATGCGAAGGCGTCAGAAAATTAGAGCATGTTACGAGAGAAATATGCACTGTGTAAACATTGGAATACGCGAGTAAAACACGCGGAGACGTAAACAAGCTGCTCAGGAAACCAGACCAGGCAAGGTCACCTATCTAATAATCAAAACGTCTTCTATGCACACGATAAGCAATGTATCTTGAAACAGGATAATGCTTCTATTTAGTAAGTAGGTAAAAATTGATTTTTAAATACCAGTTTTTGTTGGAACGTAACCGGCATTTGTTATATTGAACAACATTAGTTTGTTCGTCCACTTCTTTCTCTACTAAAAGTGGGAGAGATAAACTTAGAACATATACCCTTGTTAGAAATAGCCAGATGATAATAGTAATTATTTTATTTATATTATAAGACTTATTAAGATGATTTAAGCGATAGTATTTTGGACTTCGTTAAAAGTATATATTGTTCCTTTTTTTGTTGAAAAATCATACATTTCTAAATCAAATAGGAAGGATGAATATATCGAAGAAAACATTGACGGTAAATACGGTGCCTTCTGTAATACCACAAAACCATCGACCACAACAGTCTGCGGTGAGGTTCGACCTGTGAGAATGTATTGGAGAGAGATTGCGAGGTAAACTCAGAGAAGGAATTTGCATTGGACTCTGTGGAGATGATTTATATTGGCATATTTTTTAAAATTTTCAATCCACGTTTATTTTATCATTGCTATTCTTACATTTTAGTTCATCCTCGATCCTAACATTGAGTCACTCACTCCTTAAGTCTCTCCCAAGTCAGTATTACCCAATCCAAGGTTATCTTCAATACTCAATACTCAATATCTTTATTGCATTATCAATTATTCAATATTCAGTATTATCATCTTCATTCCATCATTGCCTTGTTATAATTGAAATTTTCTCAGAAGTTCACATTCACAAAATACACAAACAAAATTGCTGAACAACAGGTGCAAAGTTTAAAGATGTCGTTAGTTAAATTAGCTTTGAGTGTTTTTATGGGCCAATTTAAATTTACGCGGTCTCTCCTATAAAGACATTTCTTTTTACTTTGTTGTTTTTATGATGATGATACTTGACTATGATGATATTGGTTATTGTTTCCAAGATAAGCTGGACCGAAGCCAGGAACGGTTTTTACGATTTATACTTTGTCATATTAGCTGTATAAAGTTATTGGCGGCAATGTAATCCGATTACACATTACAAACATAATGAAGGGTAGGCCAACAAAGTTGTCTATCAGTTGTAATATTATTATTGTGACAAGTAAACAATGATCCTTAGTGTCTAATGAGATTCATACGAATTTCAACCTTAAGGTGAACCAGATTCTTGGCCGACTGTACATAGGTATATTTACCTACTGGTAAGATACTTCGTCACAATTATATCTGGTAGTACAATTCTTAACATTACGATAAGGTGTATAATATTGAAAATGATCTATGAAACGATCTTATCGAAAGTAATACTGATAACATTCTAATCAATTATCATTATCCAGTTCCATATAATAAGCTGAAAGTGGCTTACCTATGGAGATCATATCTTCAAAGATCATTTCTTACATCAATCACTAAGAATCACCCGTGAATGTTAGGTACTTTATGTGCATGTGCAATATTTTCTTTAACTAGACAGATCAAAACACCATGAACTGTTATTACAATTACGTACTGCTTATAAACAATAACGTTACGTTATTGTTGCAATGAAAACAACACAGAATCAGGGCACTTTACCTTGTATCAACAACAAATGATAAAAAGCATATTACAAAAGTATGACGAAATCCTCTGTTTACGCTAGGTGCCTACGGAGAAGATGTGTTCATTGATCATTTGGCAGACGCACGTGGTAAGCAATAAAAACACATTTACAGAGGCAATAAATCTCGCAGACTCCCACGCAGATAAGAATCTGGAATATAAATCATGATTCATCTGTAAAACACTAAAACGACTGTTCGTCAAAATAAAAATTTTGAAGTCTGACCTTGACCTTAAGTTCGCGGATGAACTAATAAATGTATGCATCTTGTACTCGGTAAAGTATAATATACGGTAAATGAAGCGAATAAGATTTATAAAGATTTGAATGGGAATACAATGGTCACACACTAAGATGTTAATAAGTATATAGAAAGTATCATGTTAAGGAATTTTTCATAACTAAGGTTAGGTTTTAAAATAAATTGTTCATCTTTTTTACCTGAAGCATACATTGCATTTAATAAGCCTGAAAATATAATCACTTAATAAATAGTAAGACATTATGCTCAAGTTGATTTTACATTAGTGATAACGTAGCTCCAACAAAACATATTTTGTACCATGCAACTAATTATCTAATACAATTTTAAAGCGAAATCTTTCATAAACATTTTCGCTTGCGCCTTAAGTACAATAACGTTGTAAGTTAAAAATATTTTGTTGAAAATAAAAAAGTTATTCCGAATGATATTACCAATTCTAAAACTACCTATGATAGCATTTTGCTGATACCTCCAAAATACAGCTCGTGTGCACTTTGAAATGACGTGAGAAATGACACAAATACCAATACATTGCAAAACTAATAGTTTGCTTCTCTGCATGTCCTCAAAACGAAGGTATCGATGTCAACGACTGATGCATTTTAGTTTACTTCGAAATCGTGACGAAACATGACCGGAACTGCAACTCCTGAGGCCGTATTCTCGCTAGTCTTGTTATTTGACATAATTCAGGAAAAAATATTGGCTACTTTCTCAATTGTTTATTTTAAGTACTCAAAAGAGTCTTTTCTTAACAATCTTCTACCATACCTACGCTAAGATTGAGACGCACAATTTTCTTTACACTCGTTGACCGTTTTGTCTTTTACTGTATTTACTATACCAAATTCCTAGACGTCAATTTCACCGCGCTACGGGAATCCCACGACAAAGGTAGTAAGAGCATCGTCGCCTGCGGCTGCGCAGTGCTCCACTTGCAGTTTTATAATTAGACCGTGAGCTCGCTTCGTAAGCGCATGTAGAATACCCGCCCCATTAACCGACTCTCCAATGATAAATGCACCATGCTCATCGCGATTAGCAGTCATTATGCTAAGCATTTTCATTTCATTGCTAATACACTTTTCATTGGGCGTGGCGAAACTGTAATTGCGCAATTCTATGTTCTATACGAGTTAAGGAGGAACGTACTAAACGTAATTTGATAAAAATAAGATAGTGGGACTAAACAACAATGATCGTGAGATCTCACGCCCTAACATAGTAAACGTCGAATTATTTATTGTTAAAGAGGATTATCTCGTCGTTTATAGGCGATTAGGATAAAATTACTTCAAAATGAAGGAGAGAACAGAGAACTTGACGGGATCAGCAGATTGATTATGTCGATGTGAACGATTATCGATTTCTATGCTCGGTTGGTACAATTAGTCATTAAAAGTATTTAGATCAGTGCTGGTATTTGTATGCAATATCGATGCACTACTCAAAGCGTCTTTGAATAGAGCCGATAACTATATTCGGATCATTAGTCTCGAACTAATCTATGATTAAAGGCCCGTTCATATTGAAGCAGTGCATTATATTTATGTGAGTATGATATTACTTTGATCCATCTTTGTCTGATTTACTTGCGATAATTGACTATGGAGTGAGACGCTTCGTGTAAACAAAGTATATTAACAATAAGAAGAAGTAAGTGTTTAGTGCTAAAACATAATTTATACGTGTAATACGAACATAAGAATATCGTCTTCGCTCGCCACTTATATCGTTGTAATTGTAACCATGTTATTGTTTCAATTTCCCCACCAAATTGGGTTAGCAGTTTGAGCGTCATTTGGGTCGAGGTCGTCTACATTACTGGTTTGATATTGGCTGGACCTTCGTTTCTGGCCCGAGTAAGACCAGCAAACCAGTGCGATCTTATAGACGTGTCGTGTATTTTTTAGTTTTTTAAGTTATTAATATTGTTTTTTACAGGAGAAATAGTTGCCTAAAGAATCAGCCTTTTGATACCTATTTTTGCAATGACATAATTCATTAAGTAGGTACGTACGTAATTGAGCTCCGTAAAGTATTAAATCTGGTTTTAATGTTCCCTAAAAAATAAATTTTATACGTTCGTTATTATAAGTTAATTAATCTATAAGTAAATGTTTACTAAATGTTTAACTACATAATGTATTATCTACGTATATAAACATTTCATTTATGAAAATGCCAAGAACATCATGAAAACCTGAAACAATTCATGTAAATTGCATTTGTTACAAAGAGCTACATACAATATTTGTATGTATTGCAGTAGACGCTACATGCTCATATTCATAAGGTATCGCTAACACAATGAGGAAAACTAAGTTTCACTATTTAGACACCCGCAACTAAACATAGTGTTGCAACTGACACGTGCGAAGGAACCATGGACGCTAACTACCTACTTGGACCGACCAAATGGAACATCAGAACAGACAATTAGGAAAATGAACTGTTTAGGTCGCTACTTGCCCGAGGACTTGCACGTGTGTAACTATTGTCAGTACATATTGAATCCCTACATAGTTTGTTGAATTAAGAAGTAGGTATTATGTTAGAACTGATGGAAATAAAAATTCAATAAAACAGTTATTACCTAAATAGTACCTATTCTTAAAAAAAACCGCCAAAGGGCGAGTCCAAAGAATAATTATAGTGCAACGTTCTAAGAAGTTGCTTCTTTTTCGATTCCCACTAGGTATATCAGTCAATCAGTTCAATCGTCAAAAAGTTCTTGGTGCTCAAATAGGATCTCAGTTTTTTGCTTAAAAAACCAGTGTAATATCAGTACATTGACCTGCATGCGTTTGAATCTTTTGAAAACAAAGATTAGGTACCTAACTATTTACTATCTGTCCATTAAACTGTTTGCTTATTCCAAACAGCAAAGATTTACGCTGATCGCTATTTAGTCACTTTAGACTTTATACGTTACCATATAAATCAAATTGTCGTGTTAAATTGATTACGAAGTAATTACCATATAATGTACGACGGGTTTGTGTATTCAGCGAATAAACTAACCAGATTCTACTATAAATCAATGAAATACGATCTTATTTCCAGAAATGAGAATTTTCGTATAAATCCCGCGTCGAAGCACTAACAATGAAATTCCGATGAGGGAATATTTCCATACGTCGACGTTGTCGTCGAATAAAATTGAAACCTTCATAAAACGAGTGCCACCAGTTGGCTGCAAACAAAAGGGCAATAGGAATTGAATTGGCTTTTTTCAAATGTGCGGGTTTACATCGGGAGAACTAAGCAATTTTGTGAATGGGGTCAGGGAAAACATAAACTTATTGAGAAACACGACAGCTGTTTGTTTGCTTGAATATATGCAAAAACATAGTATTACTAGTGGACGCCCCGCGATTTCATTCACGTAGTTTCAGTACTTATTTGTATAAAAAAGTACTCGCAACAAATTTTAGAACCATAACTCCAAAACTAAACTGTTTCTCATATAAATTTCTACCCCCCTTTTTAGCCCCTTAGGCGATGAATGGTGTGCAAAATTTCTTCTTACTAGGGTCAAGGGGTTGGGTTGGGCGATGATGAGTCAGTGATGAATGAATCAGTCAGGACTTTATATAAATTGATGTATGTTTAGATAATTATAGATAACCAATTTTAAATTAAAATTATATTTTCTTCTACTTATTACGTTAATGATTTTCAAAAACTTCTGTTGCAAGTTTAAAATTTTGTAAACTTTTACTTTTATTTATTCAAGCTCCGCCCCAGTTTGCAGAAATTCGACGTGAAGTTTCCAAGAGCGCAGGCCGATAAGAGTATGAATAAATGGGCATGGGCCCCTGGGAACGCTCTTACTTTCATTTACACTGCGAGCTCACAACACTTTTTAAATTGAACCTCGGCTGTTTTCAAGTGTCGACCTTTATATCGACGAGAATTTGTGTATGTGTGTTTGTGTGGGTGTATGCGTTTGATCAATGTACTTACTGTCAAAATATTTTTAAGATCGAAACGATAAAAAATAATGTATTAATCAGATAGGTATCATGGTGAACAATCCCTTAGATTGATGGACGTGGAAGTTGCGAAGCTGGTATTAGGGATTCATCATAAGGAGTCGTAATCTGTTCCTACCATTCTTAAGTACACCGTATGACGTAATAGCCTACTTATGATAAGCATGTAATAAAAAATCTATGTAGGAAGACGAATGCAGAATGCAATGTTAAGACCAGAACTCAGCTTACATAGTGTTAAAAATAAACATTTATAGTACCTATTGTGTTTGCCATACCAGTTTTGTTACAAATGTGCCCGGAGGGTGTCTGTGGTCACACCCATCATCACATTTTGTGGTCAATAAATCATCACCAATTAAGTTCCGACCCGGACAAGTGTCGATTTCAATCAACTTTTGTGTTGATTCGTTGCGTTGGTTTGTTTATGTGGCTGCTTTTAGCTTTTATTTTATTTTTTCGTTGTTTTATAGCGTTGTTGTTTTGGTGTGTAGTTTGTTTCTTTTACGCATCAATTATGTATAAAGCATACTGAGCGTATAGCTGAGGTATCGCCTGCGGTAGTTGCGCGGTGTGGGCGGGGTGGGATTGTCTCGCCCGGTTTTGCTTGCTTCCTCGACCAGGTAGGTCCTGCTGTATATGTATCAAAGGCGCCAATAATTAATTCTAGAATGTTATAAATCCCACTTTCACATTTGATATTGTCCAATACATAAATTCGATGGGACTTGACGTCGTTGGTTTTAATTTTAATGATTTTTCATCTATAGGTATATATAAAAGAAAGACTGGTTTTTTACAACACTTATAACTCAAGAACGGTTCAACTGATTAGGCAGAAAATTGGTGGTGACGTAGGTTAGAACCAGGAGAATAACATAGGATACTTTTTATCCCGTTCCTGTGGGACTTAGTGCAGTATAGAGGGTGCTATAGTTTGTATGACATAATGAAACTACGCGAATGAAATCGCGGGGCATCCACTAGTTAAAAATACGTAGAACTTTTCATATTAGCCTTTTCCTACCAATTCCCATTTTAAAGAGCAAAACACGTTTTCCGGATTATTTTAGATTTGTGACACAATTTCTCGTGTGCATCTGTTACTTGATCAATAATACTTGTATGCCTAAATATAATTTACCTGTGTAATAACAGTATCTGGCACGTATCTATTGTGAAATGATCTACATTATTATTATTAGGTATGACTATTATGGTAGAGCTATGTACCTACTCACTGCGCTTTTCATGTTTAATTAATTAGAAGAAACGTTTCAATTACGATTTAAAAGTAGGTAGGTAGGTAGGTACTTTACGTTTTATAAACATGTGTTATGAAATTCGAGATCTACGTCATACGTCATCAACTAACTTCTGAGAACTTAACGTTTATGGGAATCACCTTTCCCTTTTTTATATTTGCATTAACATTAAAACATCACTCACATAAAGATAGCGCTTATTAATTTTATTTTTCACATAGTCACGAAAGGTTCTCCTGCCCCACGGCGTCACAGAATGTAGCCAATGACTCACTGTTGCATTAATGCAGTTAATCTGCCTAAAGGCTTTACGAATAAATTTCATAATTACACCGAGTGGAACAATGCAGGAACAAGTGAGGCTGGCCCGCATGAATAAAACATATAGCTTTAAGCGAAGTGGGTAGCTTTTACAAACAAATAAACATCGTTTTAAGACTAGGCTACTAGGTATACCTACGCACGGTGGAGAAGCTGTAGACACCCTGTAAGTAATGAACCTCGAAGTTGTATCCCTGTAAGGCTTGTTATTGTAGAAGTTTATGTATAAATGAATGAATTAACCCTTTATTGCCCATTTTATCACTGAAAGCGATATTTTATTTATTTCTTCCAGGACCTATTACTCGTTTATTTGTAACTACCTGTGCCACAACGTGTTACCTGTGCCACGTGTGTTATTCCGTACTGCACCTGTGGAAATTCTGTGAAAAAATATCTTATGTTAGTCAGGGATAATGTGGCAGTTTCATGATGAAAGAATTTTCTAAATCCGTCCATTTTTAAGTTTAAAAACAAACATCCAAAATGTTTCGGTCATAACATATTATAATAAGAATAGGAAGGGAGTTGTGAGTGTAGCAATATAGTTTCGGTATATTACAAATTCTTTAATCAAAGAAAACGGAAAATAAGAAGCAATAAAAAGAATTCTTTGCGGTCCAACACTTATGGAATGTCGCGAATTAATTCCTCATAGATAGGTATTAAAAACCACTTTTTTTCTCTCAGTCGTAATTCTGTTCCCTATTGAATTGCAAAAGATGAGGAACAACAGCCATTCAGGCCTAGCCTTGGTGTTTTTTTATTACCGACAACAATTAATAAAACTCGTATTGACTCTACAATTAAACTGTCAAACAACGGCTGTTTAAAATTTCACATCGCCCTACGTGGCTCTCGACGACTAGGTACCTACGTGCTATTGTCGTTTCTGTCTTCCACTTAGATGGTATCTGTGTCTATAAATTTATAACGAAAATGGCTGAACAGATTTCAAATGCCGCGTTCAGACTGTACCGAATGAATCGAGAGTGTGATGCGGTGTGAAGCGGTTAGCTTAAAGATTTTATGCAGGAAAAGAAAACAGTAACCTTTTCCATTCTTTTTCTTTTTCCACGGGCACCAGAAAAATACCACGGGGCGATCAGTCGCCTACAAAGAATACACTTGTTTACCGATCTATGATTTTGCATTTATTTATTTTTGAACTTTAAAATCGCGGACTGTATACGTAGAGTTTAAAATCAAACGATATTATAGTGATTGTAATTGAGTTAAGAAAAAAATAAGTACTTAGTTCAAATAGTAGTTATTCATAGGTCCAGTTTTTTACACACTTTGTAACTACAATTAATAAATTCAGAGAACAATTTAGACAAGCCTTTTTTACACTCATCGATGAGCCAAAAATAAAAAATACCTTTTAGGTAGATGTAAGCGATCGTGTACTTACTCGACAAAAACTCCTCTGTCGATAATTGTTTATGAATAATGCATGTAAAATGTAATCAATCAATAAAAATGCTATTTTATAAAACTTTGAATTGCCTACAATGCCTGTCTGAATATTTATAAACTTGTCGTACCTATAGTAACTATTCTTTAATACATCGTTTTATTCTTTAACATTTTTATTGTATGTCTTGTAGAACTTGGCTTTCCAAAACACCTTCCTACACATATTTTTTTGGAAAATTTATAGGAATTCTTTTATCATTTTCCTTATTTCTTTTATCTGAATAATAAGTATGGGACGAGACGCTATTTCGGTATTATTTTCAGTTTATGTTTTCTCTATCGGTCCAAATAACCAAAACTCACTTTAACGAACCATGAAAGTTGTTTGTTGGCTTTTGACAAAATTAATTCTATGGTAAGCACGCTCGTACCGGTGTACATCTACAAAATCCCAATACCTACGATTTAGCTTTAGTTAGAAAAAATACAACCTCAGTGTCATTTAGTCTCTACGAAATTCTCTAAGAAAATCGCCTTGTATGGAAAATATAAAGACATTATTTCAGACATTTCTTTTTCATCTTAGAATCAGACGTGTTTACTATTGTATGTTACTGTTACAACAAACAAGTTGAAAAATATCTATCTTTGAACCAGAATTTACGCTCCGACAGTCCTTGATACTATTATAATTTTAATAATTAAACGGAATTTCAAAGCAAACGTTTCTGTGTAAATTCGCTGGAATTGCAGGAAAGCGCGCAAATAGCTTTGCGCATACGCACCTCACGCATGACGTCACACAACAGCAGCAAGCAGCAATGACACGCGATTAGATCAAGCTGTGCTGTCTGTGACGGAACGCGAGATCAAAATAATTCAATGACTCAATGAGTCACTTAAGTCAGTGCTCATTCATTTGACGCATACCTACCTACCAACACACACATGTGTATTCCTCAATGGGTTTCAGGAATTTGACTACCTAATACTCTAGCGGGGTAAATGACCTCTGACTCTCCGAAACGTAACAATGTCATAACCATAATAGGTATGGTAGTATTAAATATTATTCTGACTTTTAGATTTTGTTACCACAGAAACCGCAGTGACCTTTTTGAAATGTAACCAGGCTTTAGCGCATGTGGGGAATCATTGTCTCTGCCTAAACCACTGGGATGATTGTTATAAACCGCGCAGATAAAGAAAAGATCTGAAAATGGCGTCCGCTCGCATGCTATCTCGCTCACATCTATCGCCGTCTCTAGTCACACAGTGAAGTACGCGCTGCAAAAAATCAGTCTGGTTTCGCTGTCCACGCTACCTAGACGCTCCCCGACTTATAATTGAACTCATTCAGTTACATTTGTTGTTTTCGTTGATATTCATTGTTATTTGTTGCCTGTTAAGTTTTATTGTTGGTTTATAAATACATCTAATTATTAACATCTTTATCTTTTTGAATAAAGGCAAATTTAAAAAAAAAACTTGTATTTTATTTGCACTTGCTTCTTATTAATCTTATTCATACCTACCTATGCTCTTTTTCTATGCCAAACTCCTAAATCTCATCAAATATCTTAATAATTATCGCAAGATGGAAAAAGTATAAAATATTTTGGGCTACGCTATATCAGTATTGAGTCTCTTCATTCTATCTTACAAGTCGGGGTGAAAGAAATATTACGCGTACGAAGTTGCGCGGGTAGGCTATTGTAACATAAAAAGTAATAAATATTAACAAAAAAAGTCAGTAGGAAAAATACAGTCGATTTTTGAGAACTTGTTTTGCAAACCATACCTCAGCAATAAAAAAAAAACAGACGCCATTTTCAGATCTTTTCTTTATCTGCGCGGCTTATACATACAATAAACATGCGTAATCCATAGTGGATTTGACACAAGCTTTGTAAACAGACCTACAATAGAAAACCCAACTGTCACTTTCATCCTTACAGGTGATCCTCCTGATCTGTGATTGGAGGTCAACCTATCGCCCAAAAACCCCCTATACCTATAATATACTATTAATTACCCAATCCGGACATGTCAGACGTCACCTATTACCGAAGCCAGAACAAGAGAAAATTATAAATCAAACTAATTCTTAGATAAGTACAGTAAAGTAA